>JAKVIS010005504.1:0-11940 GCA_033119425.1 Bufotes viridis | reverse complement strand
TTTGCAACCACAGCTGGAAACCACTGATTTATGGTATTGCTATTTTGGCAATTGAATTTCACCCCAGAACAAAATATACCCTTTTACGGACAGATTAACACTTGGCCTGCAACAGCTGGGACACCAGATTCAGGGTATTGCTATTTTGGCAATTGAATTTCACCCCAGAACAAAATATATGCTTTTGACGGACACTATTATACTTTGCCAGCCACAGCTGAAACCACTAGATTTATGGTATTGCTATTTTGGCAATTAAATTTCACCCCAGAACAAAATATACCCTTTTACGGACAGATTAACACTTGGCCTGCAACAGCTGGGACACCAGATTCAGGGTATTGCTATTTTGGCAATTGAATTTCACCCCAGAACAAAATATACCCTTTTACGGACAGATTAACACTTGGCCTGCAACAGCTGGGACAACAGATTCAGGGTATTGCTATTTTGGCAATTGAATTTCACCCCAGAACAAAATATACCCTTTTACGGACAGATTAACACTTGGCCTGCAACAGCTGGGACAACAGATTCAGGCAATTGCTATTTTGGCAATTGAATTTCACCCCAGAACAAAATATACCCTTTTACGGACAGATTAACACTTGGCCTGCAACAGCTGGGACAACAGATTCAGGCAATTGCTATTTTGGCAATTGAATTTCACCCCAGAACAAAATATACCCTTTTACGGACAGATTAACACTTGGCCTGCAACAGCTGGGACAACAGATTCAGGCAATTGCTATTGTGGCAATTGAATTTCACCCCAGAACAAAATATACCCTTTTTATGGACAGATTAACACTTGGCCTGCAACAGCTGGGACATCAGATTCAGGGTATTGCTATTTTGGCAATTGAATTTTACCCCAGAACACAAGATATGTTTTGGCGGACACTATTATACTTTGCCAGCCACAGCGGAAACCACTGATTTATGGTATTGCAATTTTGGCAATTAAATTTCACCCCAGAACAAAATATACCCTTTTACGGACAGATTAACACTTGGCCTGCAACAGCTGGGACACCAGATTCAGGGTATTGCTATTTTGGCAATTGAATTTCACCCCAGAACAAAATATATGTTTTGTCGGACACTATTATACTTTGCCAGCCACAGATGAAACCACTGATTTATGGTATTGCTATTTTGGCAATTGAATTTCACCCCAGAACAAAATATACCCTTTTACGGACAGATTAACACTTGGCCTGCAACAGCTGGGACAACAGATTCAGGCAATTGCTATTTTGGCAATTGAATTTCACCCCAGAACAAAATATACCCTTTTACGGACAGATTAACACTTGGCCTGCAACAGCTGGGACAACAGATTCAGGCAATTGCTATTTTGGCAATTGAATTTCACCCCAGAACAAAATATACCCTTTTACGGACAGATTAACACTTGGCCTGCAACAGCTGGGACAACAGATTCAGGCAATTGCTATTGTGGCAATTGAATTTCACCCCAGAACAAAATATACCCTTTACGGACAGATTAACACTTGGCCTGCAACAGCTGGGACATCAGATTCAGGGTATTGCTATTTTGGCAATTGAATTTTACCCCAGAACACAAGATATGTTTTGGCGGACACTATTATACTTTGCCAGCCACAGCGGAAACCACTGATTTATGGTATTGCAATTTTGGCAATTAAATTTCACCCCAGAACAAAATATACCCTTTTACGGACAGATTAACACTTGGCCTGCAACAGCTGGGACACCAGATTCAGGGTATTGCTATTTTGGCAATTGAATTTCACCCCAGAACAAAATATATGTTTTGGCGGACACTATTATACTTTGCCAGCCACAGCTGAAACCACTAATTTATGGTATTGCTATTTTGGCAATTAAATTTCACCCCAGAACAAAATACACCATTTTACGGACAGATTAACAATTGGCCTGCAACAGCTGGGACAACAGATTCAGGGTATTGCTATTTTGGCAATTGAATTTCACCCCAGAACAAAATATACCCTTTTACGGACAGATTAACACTTGGCCTGCAACAGCTGGGATAACAGATTCAGGGTATTGCTACTTTGGCAATTCAATTTCACCCCAGAACAAAATATACCCTTTACGGACAGATTAACACTTGGCCTGCAACAGCTGGGACACCAGATTTAGGGTATTGCTATTTTGGCAATTGAATTTCACCCCAGAACAAAATATACCCTTTTACGGACAGATTAACACTTGGCCTGCAACAGCTGGGACACCAAATTAAGGGTATTGCTATTTTGGCAATTGAATTTCACCCCAGAACAAAATATACCCATTTACGGACAGATTAACACTTGGCCTGCAACAGCTGGGACACCAGATTCAGGGTATTGCTATTTTGGCGATTGAATTTCACCCCAGAACAAAATATATGTTTTGGTGGACACTTTTATACTTTGCCAACCACAGCTGAAACCACTGATTTATGGTATTGCTATTTTGGCAATTAAATTTCACCCCAGAACAAAATACACCCTTTTACGGACAGATAAACACTTGGCTTGCAACAGCTGGGACACCAGATTCAGGGTATTGCTATTTTGGCAATTGAATTTCACCCCAGAACAAAATATATGTTTTGTCGGACACTATTATACTTTGCCAGCCACAGATGAAACCACTGATTTATGGTATTGCTATTTTGGCAATTGAATTTCACCCCAGAACAAAATATACCCTTTTACGGACAGATTAACACTTGGCCTGCAACAGCTGGGACACCAGATACAGGGTATTGCTATTTTGTAAATTTAATTTCACCCCAGAACAAAATATACCCTTTTACAGACAAATTAACACTTGGCCTGCAACAGCTGGGACACCAGATACAGGGTATTGCTATTTTGTAAATTTAATTTCACCCCAGAACAAAATATACCCTTTTACAGATAAATTAACACTTGGCCTGCAACAGCTGGGACAACAGATTCAGGGAATTGCTATTTTGGCAATTGAATTTCACCCCAGAACAAAATATACCCTTTTACGGACAGATTAACACTTGGCCTACAACAGCTGGGACAACAGATTCAGGCAATTGCTATTGTGGCAATTGAATTTCACCCCAGAACAAAATATACCCTTTTACGGACAGATTAACACTTGGCCTGCAACAGCTGGGACAACAGATTTAGGCAATTGCTATTTTGGCAATTGAATTTCACCCCAGAACAAAATATATGTTTTGGCGGACGCTATTATACTTTGCCAACCACAGCTGAAACCACTAATCTATGGTATTGCTATTTTGGCAATTAAATTTCACCCCAGAACAAAATACACCCTTTTACGGACAGATTAACAATTGGTCTGCAACAGCTGGGATAACAGATTCAGGATATTGCTACTTTGGCAATTCAATTTCACCCCAGAAAAAAATATACCCTTTTACGGACAGATTAACACTTGGCCTGCAACAGCTAGGACACCAGATTTATGGTATTGCTATTTTGGCAATTGAATTTCACCCCAGAACAAAATATATGTTTTGTCGGACACTATTATACTTTGCCAGCCACAGATGAAACCACTGATTTATGGTATTGATATTTTGGCAATTGAATTTCACCCCAAAACAAAATATACCCATTTACGGACAGATTAACACTTGGCCTGCAACAGCTGGGACACCAGATTCAGGGTATTGCTATTTTGGCAATTGAATTTCACCCCAGAACACAAGATATGTTTTGTCGGACACTATTATACTTTGCCAGCCACAGCGGAAACCACTGATTTATGGTATTGCAATTTTGGCAATTAAATTTCACTCCAGAACAAAATATACCCTTTTACGGACAGATTAACACTTGGCCTGCAACAGCTGGGAAACCAGATTAAGGGTATTGCTATTTTGGCAATTGAATTTCACCCCAGAACAAAATGTACCCTTTTACAGACAGATTAACACTTGGCCTGCAACAGCTGGAACACCAGATTCAGGGTATTGCTATTTTGGCAATTGAATTTCACCCCAGAACAAAATATATGTTTTGGCTGACACTATTATACTTTGCCAACCACAGCTGAAACCACTAATCTATGGTATTGCTATTTTGGCAATTAAATTTCACCCCAGAACAAAATACACCCTTTTACGGACAGATTAACAATTGGCCTGCAACAGCTGGGACAACATATTCAGGGTATTGCTATTTTGGCAATTGAATTTCACCCCAGAACAAAATATTCCCTTTACGGACAGATTAACACTTGGCCTGCAACAGCTGGGACATCAGATTCAGGGTATTGCTATTTTGGCAATTGAATTTCACCCCAGAACAAAATATACCCTTTTACGGACAGATTAACACTTGGCCTGCAACAGCTGGGACAACAGATTCAGGCAATTGCTATTGTGGCAATTGAATTTCACCCCAGAACAAAATATACCCTTTTACGGACAGATTAACACTTGGCCTGCAACAGCTGGGACAACAGATTCAGGCATATTGCTATTTTGGCAATTGAATTTCACCCCAGAACAAAATATACCCTTTACGGACAGATTAACACTTGGCCTGCAACAGCTGGGACAACAGATTCCAGGTAATTGCTATTTTGGCAATTGAATTTCACCCCAGAACAAAATATACCCTTTTACGGACAGATTAACACTTGGCCTGCAACAGCTGGGACACCAGATTCAGGGTATTGCTATTTTGGCAATTGAATTTCACCCCAGAACAAAATATATGTTTTGACGGACACTATTATACTTGGCCAGCCACAGCTGAAACCACTGATTTATGGTATTGCTATTTTGGCAATTGAATTTCACCCCAGAACAAAATATACCCTTTTACGGACAGATTAACACTTGGCCTGCAACAGCTGGGACACCAGATTCAGGGTATTGCTATTTTGGCAATTGAATTTCACCCCAGAACAAAATATATGCTTTTGACGGACACTATTAACACTTTGCCAGCCACAGCTGGAAACCACTGATTTATGGTATTGCTATTTTGGCAATTGAATTTCACCCCAGAACAAAATATACCCTTTTACGGACAGATTAACACTTGGCCTGCAACAGCTGGGACACCAGATTCAGGGTATTGCTATTTTGGCAATTGAATTTCACCCCAGAACAAAATATACCCTTTTACAGACAGATTAACACTTGGCCTGCAACAGCTGGAACACCAGATTCAGGGTATTGCTATTTTGGCAATTGAATTTCACCCCAGAACAAAATATATGTTTTGGCGGACACTATTATACTTTGCCAGCCACAGCTGAAACCACTAATTTATGGTATTGCTATTTTGGCAATTAAATTTCACCCCAGAACAAAATACACCCTTTTACGGACAGATTAACACTTGGCCTGCAACAGCTGGGACAACAGATTCAGGGTATTGCTATTTTGGCAATTGAATTTCACCCCAGAACAAAATATACCCTTTTACGGACAGATTAACACTTGGCCTGCAACAGCTGGGACAACAGATTCAGGGTATTGCTATTTTGGCAATTGAATTTCACCCCAGAACAAAATATACCCTTTTACGGACAGATTAACACTTGGCCTGCAACAGCTGGGACAACAGATTCAGGCAATTGCTATTTTGGCAATTGAATTTCACCCCAGAACAAAATATACCCTTTTACGGACAGATTAACACTTGGCCTGCAACAGCTGGGACAACAGATTCAGGCAATTGCTATTTTGGCAATTGAATTTCACCCCAGAACAAAATATACCCTTTTACGGACAGATTAACACTTGGCCTGCAACAGCTGGGACAACAGATTCAGGGAATTGCTATTGTGGCAATTGAATTTCACCCCAGAACAAAATATACCCTTTACGGACAGATTAACACTTGGCCTGCAACAGCTGGGACACCAGATTCAGGGTATTGCTATTTTGGCAATTGAATTTCACCCCAGAACAAAATATATGTTTTGACGGACACTATTATACTTTGCCAGCCACAGCTGGAAACCACTGATTTATGGTATTGCTATTTTGGCAATTAAATTTCACCCCAGAACAAAATATACCCTTTTACGGACAGATTAACACTTGGCCTGCAACAGCTGGGACAACAGATTCAGGGTATTGCTATTTTGGCAATTGAATTTCACCCCAGAACAAAATATACCCTTTACGGACAGATTAACACTTGGCCTGCAACAGCTGGGACAACAGATTCAGGGTATTGCTATTTTGGCAATTGAATTTCACCCCAGAACAAAATATACCCTTTTACGGACAGATTAACACTTGGCCTGCAACAGCTGGGACACCAGATTTAGGGTATTGCTATTTTGGCAATTGAATTTCACCCCAGAACAAAATATACCCTTTTACGGACAGATTAACACTTGGCCTGCAACAGCTGGGACACCAGATTAAGGGTATTGCTATTTTGGCAATTGAATTTCACCCCAGAACAAAATATACCCTTTTACGGACAGATTAACACTTGGCCTGCAACAGCTGGAACACCAGATTCAGGGTATTGCTATTTTGGCAATTGAATTTCACCCCAGAACAAAATATATGTTTTGGCGGACACTATTATACTTTGCCAACCACAGCTGAAACCACTGATTTATGGTATTGCTATTTTGGCAATTAAATTTCACCCCAGAACAAAATACACCCTTTTACGGACAGATTAACACTTGGCCTGCAACAGCTGGGACACCAGATTCAGGGTATTGCTATTTTGGCAATTGAATTTCACCCCAGAACAAAATATATGTTTTGTCGGACACTATTATACTTTGCCAGCCACAGATGAAACCACTGATTTATGGTATTGCTATTTTGGCAATTGAATTTCACCCCAGAACAAAATATACCCTTTACGGACAGATTAACACTTGGCCTGCAACAGCTGGGACACCAGATTCAGGGTATTGCTATTTTGGCAATTGAATTTCACCCCAGAACAAAATATACCCTTTTACGGACAGATTAACACTTGGCCTGCAACAGCTGGGACACCAGATTCAGGGTATTGCTATTTTGGCAATTGAATTTCACCCCAGAACAAAATATACCCTTTTACAGACAAATTAACACTTGGCCTGCAACAGCTGGGACAACAGATTCAGGGAATTGCTATTTTGGCAATTGAATTTCACCCCAGAACAAAATATACCCTTTACGGACAGATTAACACTTGGCCTGCAACAGCTGGGACAACAGATTCAGGCAATTGCTATTGTGGCAATTGAATTTCACCCCAGAACAAAATATACCCTTTTACGGACAGATTAACACTTGGCCTGCAACAGCTGGGACAACAGATTCAGGCTATTGCTATTTTGGCAATTGAATTTCACCCCAGAACAAAATATATGTTTTGGCGGACACTATTATACTTTGCCAGCCACAGCTGAAACCACTAATCTATGGTATTGCTATTTTGGCAATTAAATTTCACCCCAGAACAAAATACACCCTTTACGGACAGATTAACACTTGGCCTGCAACAGCTGGGACAACAGATTCAGGATATTGCTACTTTGGCAATTCAATTTCACCCCAGAACAAAATATACCCTTTACGGACAGATTAACACTTGGCCTGCAACAGCTGGGACACCAGATTTAGGGTATTGCTATTTTGGCAATTGAATTTCACCCCAGAACAAAATATATGTTTTGTCGGACACTATTATACTTTGCCAGCCACAGCTGAAACCACTGATTTATGGTATTGCTATTTTGGCAATTGAATTTCACCCCAGAACAAAATATACCCATTTACGGACAGATTAACACTTGGCCTGCAACAGCTGGGACACCAGATTCAGGGTATTGCTATTTTGGCAATTGAATTTCACCCCAGAACACAAGATATGCCTTTTGTCGGACACTATTAATACTTTGCCAGCCACAGCTGGAACACCACTGATTTATGGGTATTGCAATTTTGGCAATTAAATTTCACTCCAGAACAAAATATACCCTTTACGGACAGATTAACACTTGGCCTGCAACAGCTGGGACACCAGATTCAGGGTATTGCTATTTTGGCAATTGAATTTCACCCCAGAACAAAATATACCCTTTTACGGACAGATTAACACTTGGCCTGCAATAGCTGGGACAACATATTCAGGGTATTGCTATTTTGGCAATTGAATTTCACCCCAGAACAAAATATATGTTTTGGCGGACACTATTATACTTTGCCAACCACAGCTGAAACCACTAATCTATGGTATTGCTATTTTGGCAATTAAATTTCACCCCAGAACAAAATACACCCTTTTACGGACAGATTAACAATTGGCCTGCAACAGCTGGGACAACATATTCAGGGTATTGCTATTTCGGCAATTGAATTTCACCCCAGAACAAAATATTCCCTTTTACGGACAGATTAACACTTGGCCTGCAACAGCTGGGACATCAGATTCAGGGTATTGCTATTTTGGCAATTGAATTTCACCCCAGAACAAAATATACCCTTTTACGGACAGATTAACACTTGGCCTGCAACAGCTGGGACAACAGATTCAGGCAATTGCTATTGTGGCAATTGAATTTCACCCCAGAACAAAATATACCCTTTTACGGACAGATTAACACTTGGCCTGCAACAGCTGGGACAACAGATTCAGGCAATTGCTATTTTGGCAATTGAATTTCACCCCAGAACAAAATATACCCTTTTACGGACAGATTAACACTTGGCCTGCAACAGCTGGGACAACAGTTCCAGGCAATTGCTATTGTGGGAATTGAATTTCACCCCAGAACAAAATATACCCTTTTACGGACAGATTAACACTTGGCCTGCAACAGCTGGGATATCAGATTCAGGGTATTGCTATTTTGGCAATTGAATTTTACCCTAGAACACAAGATATGTTTTGGCGGACACTATTATACTTTGCCAGAAACAGCGGAAACCACTGATTTATGGTATTGCAATTTCGGCAATTAAATTTCACCCCAGAACAAAATACACCATTTTACGGACAGATTAACACTTGGCCTGCAACAGCTGGGACACCAGATTAAGGGTATTGCTATTTTGGCAATTGAATTTCACCCCAGAACAAAATGTACCCTTTTACAGACAGATTAACACTTGGCCTGCAACAGCTGGAACACCAGATTCAGGGTATTGCTATTTTGGCAATTGAATTTCACCCCAGAACAAAATATATGTTTTGGCGGACACTATTATACTTTGCCAACCACAGCTGAAACCACTAATCTATGGTATTGCTATTTTGGCAATTAAATTTCACCCCAGAACAAAATACACCCTTTTACGGACAGATTAACAATTGGCCTGCAACAGCTGGGACAACATATTCAGGGTATTGCTATTTTGGCTATTGAATTTCACCCCAGAACAAAATATACCCTTTTACGGACAGATTAACACTTGGCCTGCAACAGCTGGGATAACAGATTCAGGGTATTGCTACTTTGGCAATTCAATTTCACCAAAGAAAAAAATATACCCTTTTACGGACAGATTAACACTTGGCCTGCAACAGCTGGGACACCAGATTCAGGGTATTGCTATTTTGGAAATTGAATTTCACCCCAGAACAAAATATACCCTTTTACGGACAGATTAACACTTGGCCTCAACAGCTGGGACAACAGATTCAGGGTATTGCTATTTTGGCAATTGAATTTTACCCCAGAACAAAATATACCCTTGTACAGAAAAATTAACACTGGGCCTGCAACAGCTGGGACAACAGATTCAGGGAATTGCTATTTTGGCAATTGAATTTCACCCCAGAACAAAATATACCCTTTTACAGACAGATTAACACTTGGCCTGCAACAGTTGGGACAACAGATTCAGGGAATTGCTATTTTGGCAATTGAATTTGACCCCAGAACAAAATATACCCTTTTACGGACAGATTAACACTTGGCCTGCAACAGCTGGGACACCAGATTAAGGGTATTGCTATTTTGGCAATTGAATTTCACCCCAGAACAAAATGTACCCTTTTACAGACAGATTAACACTTGGCCTGCAACAGCTGGAACACCAGATTCAGGGTATTGCTATTTTGGCAATTGAATTTCACCCCAGAACAAAATATATGTTTTGGCGGACAATATTATACTTTGCCAACCACAGCTGAAACCACTAATCTATGGTATTGCTATTTTGGCAATTAAATTTCACCCCAGAACAAAATACACCCTTTTATGGACAGATTAACAATTGGCCTGCAATAGCTGGGACAATATATTCAGGGTATTGCTATTTTGGCAATTGAATTTCACCCCAGAACAAAATATTCCCTTTTACGGACAGATTAACACTTGGCCTGCAACAGCTGGGACATCAGATTCAGGGTATTGCTATTTTGGCAATTGAATTTCACCCCAGAACAAAATATACCCTTTTACGGACAGATTAACACTTGGCCTGCAACAGCTGGGACAACAGATTCAGGCAATTGCTATTGTGGCAATTGAATTTCACCCCAGAACAAAATATACCCTTTTACGGACAGATTAACACTTGGCCTGCAACAGCTGGGACAACAGATTCAGGCAATTGCTATTTTGGCAATTGAATTTCACCCCAGAACAAAATATACCCTTTACGGACAGATTAACACTTGGCCTGCAACAGCTGGGACAACAGATTCCAGGCAATTGCTATTGTGGCAATTGAATTTCACCCCAGAACAAAATATACCCTTTACGGACAGATTAACACTTGGCCTGCAACAGCTGGGACATCAGATTCAGGGTATTGCTATTTTGGCAATTGAATTTTACCCCAGAACACAAGATATGTTTTGGCGGACACTATTATACTTTGCCAGCCACAGCGGAAACCACTGATTTATGGTATTGCAATTTTGGCAATTAAATTTCACCCCAGAACAAAATATACCCTTTTACGGACAGATTAACACTTGGCCTGCAACAGCTGGGACACCAGATTAAGGGTATTGCTATTTTGGCAATTGAATTTCACCCCAGAACAAAATGTACCCTTTACAGACAGATTAACACTTGGCCTGCAACAGCTGGAACACCAGATTCAGGGTATTGCTATTTTGGCAATTGAATTTCACCCCAGAACAAAATATATGTTTTGGCGGACACTATTATACTTTGCCAACCACAGCTGAAACCACTAATCTATGGTATTGCTATTTTGGCAATTAAATTTCACCCCAGAACAAAATACACCCTTTTACGGACAGATTAACAATTGGCCTGCAACAGCTGGGACAACATATTCAGGGTATTGCTATTTTGGCAATTGAATTTCACCCCAGAACAAAATATACCCTTTTACGGACAGATTAACACTTGGCCTGCAACAGCTGGGATAACAGATTCAGGGTATTGCTACTTTGGCAATTCAATTTCACCCCAGAAAAAAATATACCCTTTACGGACAGATTAACACTTGGCCTGCAACAGCTGGGACACCAGATTCAGGGTATTGCTATTTTGGCAATTGAATTTCACCCCAGAACAAAATATACCCTTTTACGGACAGATTAACACTTGGCCTGCAACAGCTGGGACAACAGATTCAGGGTATTGCTATTTTGGCAATTGAATTTCACCCCAGAACAAAATATACCCTTGTACGGACAGATTAACACTTGGCCTGCAACAGCTGGGACAACAGATTCAGGGAATTGCTATTTTGGCAATTGAATTTCACCCCAGAACAAAATATACCCTTTTACGGACAGATTAACACTTGGCCTGCAACAGCTGGGACAACAGATTCAGGGTATTGCTATTTTGGCAATTGAATTTCACCCCAGAACAAAATATACCCTTTTACGGACAGATTAACACTTGGCCTGCAACAGCTGGGACAACAGATTCAGGGTATTGCTATTTTGGCAATTGAATTTCACCCCAGAACAAAATATACCCTTTTACGGACAGATTAACACTTGGCCTGCAACAGCTGGGACA
>JAKVIS010005503.1:0-11979 GCA_033119425.1 Bufotes viridis | reverse complement strand
ATTTAGATAATCTACTTCTGAAGGAAGAAGCTAAGTGGATCTACAGGCTACAGACCCTAAGTCTGCTCAGATAAATAAGGGATTCTCCTATGTCACTTTTTTATGTATCCCTGAGGATTTATGGTCTATCATCAATATGAGACAGCCTGAGACTTGATTTATAACCCTAAAGATACATATACTTGTAACGCCGGGTCTCTGCTGCCATCTGGTTCTATTCTGTTTATTTGATCAATAATTTGTGTATGGTATACCGATATCAAGGCACTTATATACCCCCTTATTTATATTGTAAACCCTTTTTCCATCCTAAACTCAAATTGACAATGTGTCTTATCTGTCTACTCCACCAGTATTGCTATTTGTTTCATAGACTGATTGCAGTCAGGTGCTCATTGTTTACATATATGTCATGTATATGACACAACCTACTGATTGGTTATATTGTTGGAGTGTGGTGGCCACTTGACTTTATGACTGTCATCTCGACCTATGACTCAATTCCACCCCATTGTAGGAGTGATATAGGTCCTGCGAGGTATTTCTAGAGCTAGGTAGCACAGGCACACCTCTTGATCACATGATATAACCTTATCCCATTGGAGAATCGAGACAGGTCCTGCATGTAAGCCTCAGAATTGTGCAGTGCTGGCTGATGTCATCCAAGGTCCCCGCCCACGATCACATGACTATAATGGTCATCAGTCATGTGATCTCGATCTGATTGGCTGGTCACCACAGATCCTGCACCGCAGGTCCACTTTCCATTCTAGGCACCACCTCCGATCACATGACTACTATTGTCATCACAAATGAAGAAAGATCGGCACTCCGCATTAAGATATAAGTGAATTGCCTTTATTCGTCACCTATAAGCATAGTGTGACGCTGCGTTTGGCGCAAGAATGCGCCTTTGTCAAACACAAGGTGAGGGGTGGTACAAACACAGAAAAGAAGTAAGTTTAAATAGACCGCTCGCGAGGTCACGTGATCGTGACGTCACGTGATCAAAGTTAACACATCGACAGCTGTATCTATATTGCGGTCAATGGAAACCATAACATTTAAATACAGTGTAGCAAAGTAGATACACAATAAGGACGTACATGGCAGTCTACCACTATATGTTTTATATTTATATATGTTGACAAGGGAAAATGCCAGCATTTAAATGTCCAATCCTCAATGTCACGTGTTCGTGACGTCAGGTTGCTGGAGTAAGCGTATCAACAAAAAAAAAAAAAAGGGAAAGATTATTAAAGGGGTAGATTATTAGGTATTTACGCCATGTACGTTCTATTGCAAAAAACATAAAGTCAAAAAACAATAAAATAAAGAAATCGCAACAAGATAGATATCTCCGCAAACATATCGGAAAACTTGAGAGTGATAATGGCGATCGGAAAATCGCAAAGCCATAGACATTTCTACGTATATATCGCATTGTACTATACTGGTTTCACATATCAAATAAAACTATTTAATGTGTATTCTTTATTCAATCCCAAGGGGGTCAGTGTCTGCAGCCGATGTATCCAGTATGCTTCCCGTTGATGCAGTGTACGGATTCTGTCTCCCCCACGACGAGGCATGGTCACTTCCTCTATAATTTGAAAACGCAATTGCGAAATTTGGTGATTTTTTTCAATGAAATGTTGGGGGACAGGTAACAGAGTGTTAGCTTTTCTAATGGTGGACTTATGTTTCCCCACACGATCTTTAACACGCATAGTTGTCTCACCCACATAACATAATCCACACGGGCATTTCAATAGATAGATCACAAAATTACTATTGCATGTAGAAATATCCCCGTACAGGGATTTGTTAAGCCCGTTTGTGGATGTGAAATGTGGGGACCTTTTATTATGCTAGAGCAATGGACACAGTTCAGACACGGAAGGTACCGCTCCTTTGGTGCAGCCAGTGCTAGTTGGCGTGGCCCTGTCTTACTACTGCCTATGTCAGCCCTAATTATTTTATCCTCGAATATTCTTGTTACGTTTGTAACAGATCATGGGGGAACTTTCAAATTCTTGGATGGAGGGGTAGGCACGTTGTAGAATACTCCAATGTTTGTTAATAACAGATCTCACCCGATCCATCCAAGGATGATATTTCACTATTAGGGGAATTCTCTTCAGACCTGCTGATTGTCCTGTCCTCTGGGTTGTTCAGTCTTTTGTTTCTGTTCCTGCAGTAATTGTGTGGGTAACCTCTCTCTCGAGGAATTTGTTTGTCATCTCCTGCATTCTGTGTGTGCGTGTCTCGGGTCAGTCACGATCCCGGCTACACCGCCTAAATTGAGAGTACGGTATTGATTTTTGATACCACCCCTCACCTTGTGTTTGACAAAGGCGCATTCTTGCGCCGAAACGCTCACACTATGCTTATAGGTGACGAATAAAGGCAATTCACTTATATCTTAATGCGGAGTGCCGATCTTTCTTCATTTGTATCTGATTTGGGATTCCACCCACTGATCGTGCACCTGCAACTACAAGCACAGTGCCGCCCATTTCTCTACTTTGACTTCCTTGGCTTTTTGGAGCGTGCACGTGCGAACAAGAGGATTATACCTATGACTACATACAGCTACAATGATGAGGAGGCCCGTGAGATTGTGGCACGCATCGACGCATCTGCGGATTTCTTGAAAATATCATCAAGTGAGTTAAAAAGCCGTGATTTAGAACGCACATCTAAACAATTGGTCTCACTACAATTACATGCGGTCACACTAGCTGAGTATCACCGCATGCAACGCATTCCACGTGGACTACGTGTTAATCTACGACCCACGCTATTCAGCGATAATGTGGACTATTGTACCCGATTTTCCAGTATCCTAAACAAGTGCTCGCTGGACATTATTACACTAACCATAGAATATTTATCGAAGGCCATTACGGACTGTGAGGAGAATATTTCCTCTATTGAACGTCAACTACAAGACTGCCTACGGCAAGAGGACTTCGATAGTCTGAAGACTAAAGTCCAGAAACAGTGCGCTGAACTCCAAACCTCCATCCAAGCCACTAAAAGATCTAAGTATATGAGAGATACTGAAGACTACCTGAAGAACCAAGTGTACAGATGGCAGGACAAGTCAGGCACAGCAGTACCGCAACAACGACGGTTTGGCCGCAGAGCAGGTTCAGCGTCCTCCGATTCTGGGAGCGACATTACCACTGGCCGAGGACCCAATTTTCTAGGGGTACGCCGACGCCCAAGAAAGCCAACACCAGGAGGGCAGGCCGACACCATCATCGGGGACGCAGAAGCACCACGCCAAACCAGGTCACAGGTACCCCACAGACTTTAGTCTTTAATCTATCTTCCAAGAGTCTCACTCCGCTTCAAATAAGACTTCTCGAAAGGGGACTCTCCTTCAGCCCCACGACCGGTCTTGATACATTTGAACTGGACATGGACTTACATCGCTTTTTCCGTAATATACGGTTAAAAACTCATTTTTCCAGCGGGACTGTAGAAAAAAGACACCCGATGATGATATACAATCCATGTTGTCACTACGACAATTTGATTTAAGGGTCAAAAGTCAGTATATGCCTCCTAAGATGTATCATCCCACAGAAACATACATACAATTAGTACAACGTGACATCACGAAGTTAATCTCTGATTTCAGGAGGGGGCTATCATATACATCATAACCTCACTATTGAAGAGAGACAGATAGTTAATCACCTATTGGATGATGACTCTTTGATCTACAAACCAGCCGACAAGGGTGGAGCCCTTGTGATCCTAGATAAACGATACTATGTCGAGGAAATCATGAGTCAATTGTCTGATGTCAGTACTCTACGAAACTCTGCAGGGGGATCCAACATGGACTATTAAGCCGGGAACTACAGGATTTGATTGACGAAGGTTTAAAACAAAATGTCATTGATAAAAACTAGCAGAGTTTCTGATCAATCAACATCCTGTGGTTCCTGTTTTTATACTTTGCCCAAAATACACAAATCCTTAGAGCGCCCACCTGGGCGTCCTATTGTTGCAGCAACGGATTCTATTCTTTCACCCCCAGCAGTGTTTCTCGACAAAGTATTGACTCCTTTAACCAAATTAGCCCCTCCTACCTGAGGGATACACACCATTTTCTGGAACAACTGCGGGACATTCATCTATCGGATGACTGTCTCCTAGTTACCCTAGACGCTTGCAGCTTATATACGAGCATTACACACGAGAAGGGACTCCAGGCGGTACGGATTCTTTTGGAACAGAGTACATATACAGATAGGGAGAAAGATTTTTTTCTTGCCCTGCTGACTGTTGTTCTACACCGAAATTATTTTTGTTTCAAGATACGTTTTTCAACAACGCTGCGGGACCGCTGATGGGGTCCATCGCCGCACCGCCATACGCAAATTGCTATATGGCTCAGTTTGAAAATGAGTACATCTATCCCAACATGCAATATCAAGAGCATTGTTTACTCTGGAAGCGTTTCATAGATGACATATTTTGCGTATGGCGGGGCGGCATTGAGACCCTGCACGATTTTGTCAACTATATTAATCAGGTGAGAACTGAATTAAAATTCACCCTGCACTCTGATTCACAACGTGTCCCTTTTCTAGACACGTGGGTCATCCGAGGACAGGATGGACACATAGAGACCGATCTACATGTCAAAAAGACAGATAGAAATAGTCTGCTCTCGTTCACTAGTAACCATCCACCAGCGGTAAAAAATCAATACCGTACTCTCAATTTAGACGTGTAGCCGGGATCGTGACTGACCCCGAGACACGCACACACAGAATGCAGGAGATGACAAACAAATTCCTCGAGAGAGGTTACCCACCACAATTACTGCAGGAACAGAAACAAAAGACTGAACAACCCAGAGAACAGGACAACGTCAGCAGGTCACAGAGAATTCCCTAATAGTGAAATATCATCCTTGGATGGATCGGGTGAGATCTGTTATTAACAAACATTGGAGTATTCTACAACGTGCCTACCCCTCCATCCAAGAATTTGAAAGTTCCCCATGATCTGTTACAAACGTAACAAGAATATTCGGGATAAAATAATTAGGGCTGACATAGGCAGTAGTAAGACAGGGCCACGCCAATTAACACTGACGACCAAAAGGAACGGTACCTTCCCGTGTCTGAACTGTGTCCATTGCTCTAGCATAATAAAAGGTCCCCACATTTCACATCCACAAACGGGCTGAACAAATCCCTGTACGGGATATTTCACATGCAATAGTAATTTTGTGATCTATCTATTGAAATGCCCGTGTGGATTATGTTATGTGGGTGAGACAACCATGCGTGTTAAAGATCGTGTGGGGAAACATAAGTCCACCATTAGAAAAGCTAACACTCTGTTACCTGTCCCCCAACATTTCATTGAAAAAATCACCAAATTTCGTAATTGCGTTTTCAAATTATAGAGGAAGTGACCATGCCTCGTCGTGGGGGAGACAGAATCCGCACGCTGCATCAACGGGAAGCATACTGGATACATCGGCTGCAGACACTGACCCCCTTGGGATTGAATAAAGAATACACATTAAATAGTTTTATTTGATATGTGAAACCAGTATAGTACAATGCGATATATACGTAGAAATGTCTATGGCTTTGCGATTTTCCGATCGCCATTATCACTCCCAAGTTTTCCGATATGTTTGCGGAGATATCTATCTTGTTGCGATTTCTTTATTTTATTGTTTTTTGACTTTATGCTTTTTGCAATAGAACGTACATGGCGTAAATACCTAATAATCTACCCCCTTAATAATCTTTCCCTTTTGTTTTTTGTTGATACGCTACTCCAGCAACCTGACGTCACGAACACGTGACATTGAGGATTGGACATTTAAATGCTGGCATTTTCCCTTGTCAACATATATAAATATAAAACATATAGCGGTAGACTGCCATGTACGTCCTTATTGTGTATCTACTTTGCTACACTGTATTTAAATGTTATGGTTTCCATTGACCGCAATATAGACACAGCTGTCGATGTGTTAACTTTGATCACGTGACGTCACGATCACGTGACCTCGCGAGCGGTCTATTTAAACTTACTTTTTTCTGTGTTTGTACCACCCTCACCTTGTGTTTGACAAAGGCGCATTCTTGCGCCGAAACGCGCGCCACACTATGCTTATAGGTGACGAATAAAGGCAATTCACTTATATCTTAATGCGGAGTGCCGATCTTTCTTCATTTGTACTGATTTTGGATTCCACCCACTGATCGTGCACCTGCAACTACAAGCACAGTGCCGCCCATTCCTCTACTTCTACTATTGTCATCAGTCATGTGATCTCACTTGATTGGATGGTCACCACAGGTCCTACACCACGGGTCCTGCGCGCTATTTGGCTAGACATGGCAAATTTATTAGTGTTGGTGGAGTGATCGCTTCATATTTAGATCACCTGATTCTTAGTATGAGTTACCTAGTGAGCAGTCAGCTCATTGGCTAAAGTCAAAAAGAAGGGCGGAGACTTCTCCATTTAGGAGGGCATCCAAGCATGCGCCGACGCTATTGCTCCAAGCCCTGATAAAGCCGCATTGCGGCGAAACATGTCGGGTGGAGGAGTGTTAGGCATGGCATTTTAGGCAGCAATGGAGGGCTAATAAGGCCCATTAATGTGTGTGACCACCACTGTTTGTTTAGGGGCAGATATCTTAGGCCTGTGAGACACCTAACAGAGAGATAGCTCTAAGGGATAGAAATTAAATGTAGTGTGCTGGTACTGAGTCAGCAGTTTCTCACACAACAGAACTGAGTAGTGCTCTTGGTCTGAATGTGAATCTACTGTATATCATTTTCACCAATCATAAAATCCTATTACCATTGGCAATAAGTGCCACAAGTTTGTGCAAGATTGAGTGCGATACTTGCCAATTCTAGTGTCATAATTCCAACGGCAATAGACACCATTAAGAGTGTGAATGAGAAATAAATTCCCACTCCAAATTGTACCACAGAGTGGCCAGCAGAGACTTAATAATAGTTGTGTCAGCTCAAATTAAATTTATAACATTGCCAGCACTCTCAGCAAGATAACACTCAATGGTAGCAATCTGGGTTGCACCTAATTGTGCACTAATGAATTCCTAGTTTTGCACAGCAGTACCAACACATGCAAACTACACCTGATCCTTAATGTAGCCTAGCAATCCTCAGGTTTATGACAGGCCCTGTGCCCATGGAATAAACAAATGATCTATGTACTATGAGGTGGCACCAATTGTAAGTGAGGAACCGTCACCCCTCTTCATTCCTGATAGTCTTAACCTATCCCTGTAGGTCTTGTGATTTCAGATTTGTAACAAATAAGATATTTAGTTTAGGACCACTACAGGGATCTTTGTCAGTCCACTGACCGAATTGAGTATTTGTAAATGTAATTTAGCCTCTATTTCTGAAAAGTTTCTGGCAGGATTTGAACTCATAACCCTCTACATTACAGTCAAGCAGTAAACCTTAACCACTATACTATAGAAAGCTTATGGCCAGTTACTTAAAAAAAGAGATTTTTGAGACTTCTGCTGTATAGGAATACTTACTAGAAGTAAGTATTCCTTTATAGCAGAAGTCTCATATTATTATTTTTTAAGTAACTGGTCGTGCAGCTCTATAGTGTAGTGGTCAAGGTTTTTGGATGTAATGTAGAAGGTTGTGAGTTTAAATCCCATCAGAAATAGAGGCTAAATTTAGTTTAAACATATATTGTTATATATTTACATATATATTTACATATATTATTATATATTTAGAATATATAATATATTATAATATATGCAAATATATTATGGCTAAAACATCAGTAGTAGTTTCAAAAAAGAGACGTAACAAAACGATGTCATATGATAATTAATGCTACACACGTAGGTAATTAAACATCTAGGTTAAACGTGCTGTATTAAAAATACCTTTAATTTTTACATGGGTAATAGGCCAAAAAAGCCCTAACGTGAATCATATACACAGACAAATACCATGTCAGATACTTCACAGACCAACAAAAAGGTATTTTTAATACAGCACGTTTAACCTAGATCAGTAGTAGTTTTCCACATATTATGCATTCATATATATCAGAAGTATAAATATTACAGCAAAGAACCTTAACCACTACACTATAGAGCTGCATGGGCAGTTATGATACTTTGCTCTATAGGAATACTTACTACTAGTAAGTATTCCTAAACAGGAGAAGTCTTTCTTTTTTTTTTAAGCAACTGCTCATGCAGCTATATAGTGTAGTGGTTAAGGTTCTTGGCTATAATGTAGAAGGTTGTGAGTTCAAATCCCACCAGAAACTTTTCAGAAATAGAGGCTAAATTACATTTAAATACACTGAATTGAGCATCGCGCTTGAGCACAAGCGTTATTCGGTCAAGCATAGCGATGCTCGAGCAGGACTGGTGTTTGGCCAAGCATTCTTGCTCAACACTAACGACGCCATCACGCTCCACACGAGATTTTGACTGGGATCTTGAATCAAAATGGCCACATAAGCCTCTTCATGCTCAAAAGGATAAGGTGAGTATTATTTCTTTTTCACTCCTGAAAACCCAATTTTTTTTATTGCAGCTGCCGTGATCAGCGATGAACGCGGCATCTGTGGGGTTCAATGACAGGGGATGCAGTGCAACCGCTGCTCCTATCATTGCACCTGCTTCTCACAAAAATGCGCTTTGTGATTAAATACTCGCCAAAAAGTGAATTTCTTTGGGAAATCTCGTGAAGCAGCCGAATCAAAGTTTTCTAAGCTTCGCTCATCACTACACAAAACCCATTTATAGTATGGAGCCAATATTCAGTGAAGGAATGCTGGTATTTTGTCATTGTACAGCGATATTTTTCAATCATTTTAGAGCAGCATATTTAATTCACAATATGATGGTATTAACCAACTAAGTTATACTAGGCAAGTTAAGAAAACAAACTTTTAATAAAACTCTCTGGATCTGCCCCAGAAAAAAAAATATCTTCTATTGGCATCTTTACATAACTTACAAACATTTGGCTAGTCTTCTAAATGTAAGGCATCATGCACAGGCCTGTTGTGTGGTCGTTCCGTGCATTGGTGACCACAATATGTGGTCCCCAATGCACAGGCAACATCCATACGGCGGTCGGGACGGATTGGAGACCCATTCAAATTGAATGAGTCCGTGATCCGTCCCGCACTGTAAAAAATAGAACATGTTCTTTTTTTTGCTGTGCGGAGTCATGGATAGAAGCACCACGGAAGCACTCCGTAGTTCTTCAGTGGGGTTCCGTGCTCTCCGCTCTGCAACGCATTCCCGAATGCGGACCTATTCAAGTGAATGGGTCCGCATCCGTGATGCGGGGAGCACATGGCCGGTGCCCGTGTATTGCAGACCTGCTGTCTGTGCGCCGCAATACGGCAACGGCCAGGCAACGCGCTTGTGCATGAGGCCTAATTTATCCTTTTTGTTATAACCTGGCAAACTATTAACACTGAAATCTGCAACAAAGCTATAGAAATAGATCAATTTCTCCACCGAAATACAGTATATCAAGTATTGTATACAAATTCTGAGCCTTGGAGTAACTTAAGGTGTGTGACATGTTTCACATTTTCAGCATATTTATTTTTTGTATTCATTCATTAGCAGGACTGTAAAAATCACCATTGATTTACTGGTCTGAGAAACAGTTGTAAGTATATTTGTAGAGCTATGCAGAATCTAGATGTAATAATATACTTATCATAATGAGCGGATAAGTAGACTCTGTTACCAACACCGAGCAATGTAAGAAACCTTTCACAAAGTACATGATGAGATGAGTTTCTCACCTAGTTCTCTAGCTCAAGGCTACTATATCCTCCTTTTAACACCCTTGTCAACAGAGCCATCATGTTGCAGTGTTAACAGAGCAATGGCTACCGAAGAAGAATAAATGTTTTTCTTCTTTTCTTGTCATTAGTACAACAAGCACCACCTGTCACTGATACTAGTAGAAGGGTGGTGGGCGCATGCAATCGTTGTCTTGCAGTCATTTGAAGAAACAGGAATAATAAAATACTGAGACAAAAGTGAGCTTAAAGAGAATCTGTCACCAGCGACCTATCTTCAACGGTTTGCATAGACACATAGCTGTGGTTTACCTGATTAAAACAGAGGTGTTCATTTGTTGATCGAGGATCCATTCCCGAGTTATGAAGCATTTTCTTAATATATATATTATGGGAATCATTTATGACCAGATATACGCCACTTTTGTGGTGTATATCTGGTGCAGATCTGTTGCACGCCATGTTGCAGCAGAATCTAAGACTTCTTCCTCGCTCACTCCAGGTATGAAAAAGTGGGCATTGCGTGGGTGGGGAAGTGACCGGCCAGCAGGCCCGTATGATTTGTCATTTTACGACTGGTTTAGGCGTAGAAAATTGTCTAAATGTAAGATGCCAAGGAAGCTGGCTTACATTTAGAATCGGCCCTGGATGCGCAGAAGTTATGTAGTGGCCGGTGCCTCTAATTAACTTCTGCGATTGACCGCCAGCTATAGGGCTTATTAAGACCTGAGTCTAAAATGCTGGTCTTAATAACTGTGCCCCTATGTGTTTGGTACAATAAGGCGTCACCATTGCTCTAGTTCCACCCAAGCTCCACCCATTTCTGTGCAGCCCTCACTTGCTGCTTTGCCAGTGCAAGGCCACATCATTCAAAGCAGGCAGGAAGGGGTTGACCACAGAAAGGAGTGAGCTTGGGTGCAATAAGAGCAATGATGACACCCTCACTGCACCTTAAAGGGATTCTGTCACCATGTTACAGCATATAGGATGCGGACATGCACGGCTAGATCGCCGCTAGCATGTCCGCACTATATGTGTGCCATAGCGCTGCGACTTCTTTATTGACTGTAAAAATGATTTTATTAATATGTAAATTAGGGAGTCAAGGTGCCCAGGGGCGGTACGAACCTTTCTGTGCCCAGCCATGCCCCCTGTGAAGGAGCCCAGCCCTGCCTCCATTGTATCATTCTCATCCGTGCTGACAGTTAGGCGCTGTAGAGTCTCGCGATGCGCGAGATCACGCATGCCCAGTTCTGACATAGTGTTCCTTCCCTGTGCTGGCATCAGCCTCAGGAAGGAACTGGAGTATGCACAATTTACGCATCGCGAGACTTACAGCGCTCTAACTGTCAGCACGGATGAGAATGATACAACAGAGGCGGTGCTGGGCTCCTTCACAGGGGCATGACTGGGCACAAGAAAGGTTCGTACCGCCCCTGGGCACCTTGACTCTCTAATTTACATATTAATAAAATCATTTTTACAGTCAATAAAGAAGCGCAGCCAGGGCTGGGACAAGGTCCACCACCAACAGAGGCTGAGCTGCCCAAGTGCGCCCCCAACTTGTGGAGTCTTTACTAAATACTGTTGTAATCACACATAAATATGCGCAGTTTAATGTATCAATTAATGACGCACTGTTATGGGGGATCTGTGGATGACATTGTTATGGAGGATCTGTGGATGACACTGTTATGGGGGATCTGTGGATGACACTGTTATGGGGGATCTGTGGATGACATTGTTATGGAGGATCTGTGGATGACACTGTTATGGAGGATCTGTGGATGACACTGTTATGGGGGATATATGTATGACACTGTTATGGGGGATCTATGGATGACACTGTTATGAAGGATCTGTGGATGACACACTTATGGGGGATCTGTGGATCGACACTGTTATGGGAGATCTATGGATGACTGTTATGGGGGTCTGTGGATGGCACTGTTATGGGGGGATCTGTGAATTGCACAATGTTATGGGGGATCTGTGGCTGACACTGTTATGGGGGGATCTGTGGATGACACTGTTATGGGGGATCTGTGGATGACACTGTTATGGGGGATCTGAGGATGGCACTGTTATGGGGGATCTGTGGATGACACTGTTATGGGGGATCTGTGGATGACACACTG
>JAKVIS010005501.1:0-11995 GCA_033119425.1 Bufotes viridis | reverse complement strand
ACTTTAGAAAAGGAAGTTTTGATAAGTGTGGCATTTGGGGAAAAGTGATATGACAGCAATAACTGTTGGGCGAGATACATTAATAGTAGTGGCAGAACCCCTACAAAGGCTACAGTCAAAGAGCAGTTTTCTCTTATCCCCATGCTTCAATACTACTTCCTGGTTTATGTGTGTGCCGTCCCATCATGTCTTAGAGCAATAAGATGTCTCCTGATATCAGCAGATCATGTGCAATGATAAGCTAATAACTTTAGAAAAAGGAAGTTTTGATAAGTGTGGCATTTGGGGAAAGTGTATGACAGCAATACCTGTTGGGCGAGATACATTAATATTAGTGGCAGAACCCCTACAAAGGCTACAGTCAAAGAGCAGGGTTGGATTCACATAAAAATTACACCATTGAACTCACTGAGGGTGCATTCACATCACAATTTAGCTTTCTGTTCTTCTGATCCTGTCAGAAGAGAGAGAGAGAGAGGAAAACAGTATCCTGTAAAAAAATGTATCCTGTTGCATCAGTTTGGGTGCTTTCACATCACGCTTATGCTTACGTTTAACGTATGTATGCAGTACTTTTTTTTACAGGATGGGATGAGATTTGGTAATATCCCATTTACTTTGTTGATGCCGTACTCCAGAGCAGGGGTATCTGCAAAGTTTGTTGTTTGATGTTATGTAATGTTATGCCATGTGTTGTCATTTTATGTAATGTATTGCCCAATCCAAGATCCTTACCCAGCTCCCCCTGTGCATTATGCTCCCTCCTCTCTGGCCCAGAAAGCTTCAGAAACTTAAAGACCTCTTTGTGAATTACTGCAAGATTAACAGAAAGAGGGGAGAATTGGAGAGCTTGAAATATGCATGGCCAAGAATAGGAATCAGCAAAGTAACCTGTTACTACAGCCATTCAGACTTTGCTGCTGTGAGGGACACTATTAAGACACCCTCCGCACTTGAACACATCTTGGCCAGATGTGCCTTCACAACCCTTTACCCTACAGTGGACACTACAGCCATTATACTGAGAGAGACTTTAGCAAAATAGTGTACAAAGATAACTTCCATTCATACATTGTTATCTGGGAGAGAATTGCACTGTGTACTGTTAGAACTGCATCTGGTATAGTTGGATGTACTACAACTCCCATTTTGTACTTGTGTAAAGAGAGGTTTATTATTTTGCCTTTGGCCCACACCAGCCTTACACACCATACAACAACCACTTCACTCTGCACACCCTGCCTTGCACCCATAAAGACACTTAACATTATACGAATCCCAATGACCATCAGAAAGGAGATCCAGGGACAAGGTGTGACCTGGGGAAGAAAGAGTGCACCCTCTTTTCATTGCATGGCCCTAGGGGCAACAGTGTGAGGAAAGCCACTTTGATTGACTTTTGACAGCCAGAGCCACTAACACTTCCATCCTCCACTCTGACTCCTCCTGGGCTCATTGCACTGACACTGTCCATACACTGAAAACTTTCTGCATGCAATTCAGCAATGGAAAATCCACAGCATATCTGATATATATATATATATATATATATATATATATATATATATATATATATATTCGGACTTCTCATTGCTTAATTACTAGAGAATAGCAGGCAGAATGTGATAAATGTCTTTATGTCTTTCTATTTTCTTATACAATAATATTTATTTATTATAAATTCTGTATATACCGTAAAAATAAGGATCATTTAAAAGATAATTCAAATAGGGATCAGAATTAAATTCTTAGGACCACACATTGTGGCTGTACTCATGGGGCTAACCCCTGTCCATCTTTTGTGGCCCATATGTGCATGTTTTTGTGGTAAAATGTTGTAGCTATTAGCCAATATGTTTGGGCGGGCTTTGGCCACATGCTTTTTGCCTCATTGTGTGGTTCTACCCATAAAAAAATAAACTCTAATGGCAAGTGACTGCCTTGAAACTCAGTGCCAAATGGGGTTGTCTCCTGCTGGAACTTTTGGGTCTTTTTGTATTAGGGTTCAGTATTGTATCAAAGTCTAGTGTTGGGCGCAAAAACTTCGAATCGTGGGATTTTAATCGCAAATATCACCACTTCGAGAATTCGCGATGTTTTAGAATATAGTGCTATATATTCGTGAATATTCTAGATTTTTTTCAACTGAACCCATGATCCCTCCCTGCTTCTTGCTTGTGGGCCAATGAGAAGGCAGCAATGTCTTTGTCTGAGCTTTACCAACATCCCTAGCAACCAATAGGAAGGTTTCCTACCCTTACTATACAGGAACCCTCCCCAGCAGCCACTTTCTGAATTTTTTGTAGTTCTGAGAGAAACAGCAGTGTCATTTGCTGTGCTCTGTGCTTTCCAGAGTTACATTGCATTGAGTAGTTAGTTGGCTTATATATATAATACAGATAGTTAGTGCAACAATCACTAATATGTAGTCAGACCTGCTAAAATGTGAAGTTGCACGTATTGCGCCAAATATGTCCATACCTAATTGCCGATTTGTGCAATTCGCGAATATATTGGAGAATCTCTATCTGCATATGAAGCTATTGTAATGCTTCTGCCAGTGCCAACCATTTTCTCCAGTCTCAGGAAACTTCTAGCTGCTTGAAAAATGTAGCAATAGTGACCCACGCCTGTATTGCGCGCGCAATACGCGCATATTACATTAACGATTTTTGCAATCAAGAAAATAAGCGTGAATTCTCGACTCGCAAATTTATGACTAGTGATGAGCGGCAGGGGCAATAATCGAATTTGCGATATTTTGCAAATATTTGGGCGAATATTCGTCATAAATTTGCAAATTCTACGATTATTTTCTTGATGTAATATTAGGTGTAATGCGCACCCAATACAGGTGTAGGTCACTATTGCTACATTTTTCAAGCTGCTAGAAGTTTCCTGAGACTGGAGAAAATGGCTGGCACAACAGAACATTACAATAGCTTTATATGCAGATAGAGCACTCCGATATATTCGTGATTGTATAAAAATGGCTGCTAGGGAGGTTCTTATATAGTAAGGGGTAGACAACTTTTCTATTGCTTGCTAGGGATGTTGCTAAGCTCAGACAAAGACATTGCAGCCTTCTCATTGGCCCACAAGCAAGAAGCAGGAGGAATCATGGGTTCAGAGGAAAAAATCTGGAATATGCGTGAATACGAATATATAGTACTATATTCTAAATATTCGCGAATCCTCGAAGTGGCGATATTCGCGATTAAAAATTCTGCGAATCAAATATTGCGCTCAACACTATTTATATACAAATTCCAAATATTGCCCCTGCCTCTTATCACTATTAAAGTCTGGTCTTACTGGAGTAACCTCTGGTACTCTGGTGGCACGGGAGCCATCCTAATGGGGCTACAGTAATTCCCATTCCTGTATATGGCATACAATAGATGAATAGACAATATATATATAAAGATGATCTGTTTTTGTCTTTTTTGTCAGGTGTCCCATCGGACTTAAGGTGTTTATAATAAAGAACAATGCACGGGAAATGGGTGTAAGTGCAGTGAGAACAAAGAGACTGGGTTGTATGAAGATGACTGTGTATATGTTCCTGAAAAAAATGTTGTTTCCAAACAATCCATAATGTATCTGCAGGCGCTACCGAACGTAAGTCACAGTTCATACCTATGATTTAGTCTAGACCTTTATGTCTATTAACACACTCTTATTTTTATGACCGTGCCAGCATAGGATTCAAGCGCCAGCACAAGCAGGGCCGGCTCCAGGTTCATGTGGGCCCTTAGGCGATAAATCTCAGTGGGCCCCCATTGTGGCATTTGTTTACATTTCCATTTCCCCCTGACGGCCTCCTGTTCTATAGCATGGATTCAGCTAAACTGATTTAGGGGAGAGTGGACCCACTAAACTAACAAACAGGGGGTTCTCAAGGGGTTGGGCCTTCTAAACTGACCAAGGGGTCAGAGGACACCTATTGAAAGTACAGTAATTAGCCAAGATCGATATGTCGCTAGAAAAAGCCTGTTGGAATCCCCCTTTTTCTACTGCTGTATGAGCATGCAACTGGATATGTGGTCCTGTAGTTCATCTTCATCCAGCAAGAGTATGCTAGTTGCTCTCTTTCTATGGTGGTCTCAGATCAGTGCCACAAAACCACGCCTGCAGGCACAATGCACACATACAGTATAAACATCTTGTTGCACAGAATCCTTGCTGTCAGGAGCGATCCATATTCTATAGATTAGTCAATGCATCATCTCTTTTTTTTTTATCTTTACCTTCCCTTACTGTTGGGTTATCACAAGCTGTAGTATACCCATCATGTCCAGAGACAGTGCTGATAATAGGAGTGTGTTGTTGTGTGCCTCACACAGGTCACGGAGGTCAGTAATTGGGACATCCGTGCTGCCAGGGCGGATTGGCCATATACCCTACAGGGAAATTTCCTGGTAGGCCGTGCCCAGGAGGCCGCCTGGGCCCTCCTCACGACCCGGCCAGTAAATGTTTTTGAGGATGTATTTTGTGATGGATTGTGGTATTTGGCTCTATTGGGGTCATATAATGCCCCACAATATGGTATTGCTGGCCCTGCCTTCCATCTTTTTGGATCCCATTACAAAATGGGGCCACTTTTAGTATATTTTTTTCCAGGGCCACTTTTAGTATATTTTTTCCAGGGCCACTTTAAGTTCCCAGTCCGCCCCAGCACGCTGCAGAGACAGGGCCAGTGCTAAAAACAAGCCTATTCAGTTTGGGGAGGTCAGTGACAGCATTGCTGTGTGAAGAGTTATGGCCAGCCTGCACTGGAGTCGTCTGTGAGCGTGCTGTGCTGGGCTCAGGTACTTCATTACACACAGAGCCAACTTACCCCGTCAGAGGTCAAGCTTCACTTCTGCTCCGTCCCTCACTCTCTCTGTGCTCTTTATCAAGCAGAGAGACAGAATACACATGGGCAGCGCGGCTGGGGGCCCGGCACCCTGTACAAGATGATCGGCAGAAAAATAAAAAAATAGGGCATTCAGAAAATGGAGACACAAAAACATATATTTTTTTAAAAAATTGCTTTATTATGTAAAACTAAAACAAACAAACAAACATAGAAAGTAGACATATTGGATATCAGATCAGATGAATGTTGTAAAAAATAAAAACGGTGCCAAAACATCAATTTTTTGGTTACTTTGCCTCACAAAAAACGTAATATAGAGCAATTAAAAATCATATGTACCCCAAAATAGTACCAATAAAACTGGCACCTTAACCCATAGTTTCCAAAATGTGGTCACTTTTTTGAGTTTCTACTGTAGGGGTGCATCAGGGGGGCTTCAAATGGGACATGGCATCTAAAAACCAGTTCAGCTAAATCTGCCTTCCAAAAACCATATGGCGTTCCTTTCCTTTTGCGCCCTGCCGTGTTGCCATACAGCAGTTTACGACCACATGTAATAAATATTGAGTTTTGTTTGGCTGTTAACCCTTGCTTTGTTACTGGAAAAATGGATTAAAATGGAAAATTTGCAAAAAACGGCTGTTTTGGGACCGTTTTATTTTTTTGTTATTTGCATAGTTGATCTGACAGGTTAGATTGTTTGCTATTTCTATAGATCAGGTTGTTACGGATGCGACAATACCAAATATGACTACTTTTTGGGGGTTTTGAAAAAATGATTTTTTTAGTGTCTCCACATTCTGAAAGCCATATTTATTTTTATTTTTTGGGCGACTGTCTTATGTAGGGGTTTATTTTTTGCTTGATGAGATGACGGTTTGATTGGCACTATCTTGGGATGCATATGGCATTTTGGTCGCTTGCTATTACACTTTTTGTGATGTAAGGTGATAAAAATGGCTTTTGATACGGTATTTATATTATTTTTTTTGCTATGTTCACCTGAGGGGTTAGATCATGTGTTAGTTTTATAGAGCAGGTTGTTAAGGACGCGGCAATACCTAATATGTATACTTTTTATTTATTTATTTAGGTTTTACACAATAATATCATTTTTGAAACAAAAAAAATAATGTTTTAATGTCTCCATAGTCTGAGAGCCATATTGTTTTTATTTTTTTTGGCGATTGTCCTATGTAGGGGCTCATTTTTTGCGGGATGAGATGGCGGTTTGAGTGGTACTATTTTGGGAGGCATACGCCTTTTTGATCGCTTGGTATTACACTTTTTGTGATGTAAGGTGACAAAGAATGGCTTTTTTTACACCGTTTTTTGTTTTTACGGTAATTCCTCCCTCTGCAATCCCATCAAGAATCGGGGGCTGCAAGGGCACCACAGCCCCCGATGGGAGAGGGAGGGTGCTCCCTCCCTAGTAACCCCTTCTATATAGCGGTCTGTACGGACCACAGCATGGAAGGGGTTAAACTGCTGACATTGCAGTACAGATGTCTTCAGTTTTTAGCAGAGTGTCAGCAATGTGCTGACACTCTGCTAAAACCACTAGACACCAGGGAAACATTACAGAGGAGGCAGGCGGGGGATCGCTATTGCGTTCCCGCCACCCACACCGCCCGCACTGACCGCAACCGCTGCGGGGGGGGGGGTAAAATTTTACAGTTTGGGAACATTTAGTCTCTGAGATCAGAGATCGCAGAAAGCGCTGCAAACCGCAGGTCTGAATTGACCTGCGGGTTGCAGCGATAGCCGATATGGGGGGGGGGGGGGGGTCACAGGACCCCGCTGGGCATTGTAACAAGTTACCTGCTGAATGATTTTAGCAGGTACCTTGTTCCTATCACTGCCGGCTGAGCAGCAGTGATCGGAAATACTCATGACGTACCGGTATGTCATGGGTCCTTAAGGACTCGAAAAACATGCCGTACCAGTATGTAATAAGTCCTTAAGGGGTTAAATAAATAAAAACAGATAATTAAGGGACAGGTCTGGCCCTCAGTTTCATGTTCAAGTAAATTGTTGCTGTACTTTTGTTTTTAATAGTATCTTTTTATTGATTAAAAGTTAACAAAGCATTACAGACACTCGAATAACATGTACAACACCTCCAAGCGAAGTACATTGATCAACGTGGGGTTAACCATAACATCCTCATTTAACTTTTACCCAGTTCTGAAGTGGAAAACCACTGGATAATGTGTGCAACACCCAATGGAATATGACTTGAACTAATAAAGAGTACTGCATACATACATTCATTCATACACGCCCTCATCGGCCAGAGACAAAGCCATCACCGTCACTTAAGTTAGCAGTGTTTGGGCGTCAATCCAGGGACCCAAGATTTTCATAAATCGGTCTGGCGCCCCTCGTCTCTCAAATATAAACTTGTATAACTCGAGATTAGTGTTCACTATTTGTATCCATTGTTGCATAGTAGGGTTCTTAGGGGGTTTCCAGTTAAGGAGGATGATTTTCCTAGCATAAAATAGCAGTAGTCTATACAATTTCCTGCCAAATCTGGTGGGAAAACCTCATTAGCTATCCCCAGTAGACTCGTCAGTGAGGTACAAACATTGGGAAGACCCAGCCTGCCATTAATGTAGGCATGGATCTCTGTCCAGAAGGCATGGATGACTGGACACTGCCAAATCATGTGGATGAGACAGCCCTTTTTAAATCCACACCGCGTACATCGCGAGTCCGGTAATTTGCCCATTTTGAATAGTCTCTCAGGAGTATAGTATACCCTTTGGAGCCATTTAATTTGAATCACCTGGTCTCTAACACTTACTACTATCGATCTCCAGTTGCAACTAATTTCCTTCATATGTGTATCTACTAAGTTTTATACATCTCTTTTCCATCTCACCGTAGATTTATCTAGGGGGGAGTCTTGTAGCATCATTAACGACGCATAGAGAGCTGATACCGGTTTGACCAGAGGAAATCTTCTAATTACTGTGTTGCTGTACTTTTGTAGTGGCCCTGTGGAACACTACCATTCCTACATTCCTATTACTAACCTGCTTGTCGCCATTATATTGGTTTGCACCACCAACTGTACCACCACTAGCAAAGTGTCATTTTGTTAAATACAAAAACTGTTATGTTCATGTACTGTGCCTGGTGGCAGTATATCTGGCAGAGAGTACCTTTAGAATCAAACTTACCATTCTATTCCTGCCCCCCACTTTTGGGCAGTACTGTGCTAGTCCCACTTCCCACCAATGGAATGGTTGCAGGAAGCTGTAGTGGAGTTGAGTGGTGGATAGAGATGAGCGAACACCTGGATGTTCAGGTTTGAGAAGTACGGCCGAACTTCACGAAAATGTTCAGTTTCGGGATCTGAACTCGACCCGAACTTGACCCCGAACCCCATTGAAGTCAATGGGAACCCTTTTACTAGCACCAAAGCACTAAAAAGGCTGTAAAATAGCCCAGGAAAGGGCTAGAGGGCTGCAAAATGCAGCAAAATGTAGGTAAATACCCTGTAAACAAATGTGGATAGGGAAATTACTTAAAATAAAATAAATAAAAATTAACCAATATCAATTGGCAACTTGGAGGAGGAGGTGGAATAGGAGGTTGGGATGGCGTCAGGTGGGAAGGCTATGGGAGTTGAAGTTCTCCTCACAGCCAAAAAGGATTCATGTCTGCCTGCAGCGCCACAGGCCTCATTCACAGACTCAGGGCCATGGCAACCATACATGGGAGTTGAAGTTCACATCACAGCCAAGAAGGATTCAGGTATGCCAGCAGTGTCACAGGCCTCACTCACAGACTCAGGCCAATGGCAACCATACATGGGAGTTGAAGTTGTCATCACAGCCAAGATGGAATGATGTCTGTCTGCAGGGCCACAGGCCTTATTCAAACATTCAGGCCCACGGGACCCACAAAGAGGAGAGTTAAAATCACGCCAAGACAGTATTGATTTCACCCAGCAATGCCACAGGCCTCATTCACAGATTCAGACCCATGGCACTCACAAAGAGGAGAGTTGCAATCGTGCCAAATCAGTATTAATTTCATCCAGCAGTGCCACAGGCCTCATTTACTAATTCAGGAGGACCATGGCACCCGCAAAGAGGAGAGCAGTCCTGTAACAGCAACACGGCCTTAGGTCAACCTGCAATGGAACAGGCCATTGTCATTTATGTAGGCCCCTGACACCCAGACAGAGGAGAGGTCATTTGACAGTAAAAAGAGTTTAATGTCTCCCACCAAGACAGCAAGCAATGAAATGAAATATAGGCCCCTGACACCCACACAATGGGGTGGTCATTTGACATTAAAAAGAGTTTAATGTCTCTCACCAATGCAGCAAACGATTAAATGAAATATAGGCCCCTGACAAACAGATAATGTAGAGGTCATTTGACAGTATAGTAACATAGTAACATAGTAACATAGTATATAAGACCGAAAAAAGACATTTGTCCATCCAGTTCGGCCTGTTTCCTACAAGTTGATCCAGAGGAAGGCAAAAAAACCCTGTGAGGCAGAAGCCAATTTTCCTCACTTAAGGGGAAAAAAATTCCTTCCCGACTCCAATCAGGCATAAATAAAGAGTTTAATATCTCCCACCAATGCAGCAAGCGATGAAACGAAATATAGGGCCCTGACAACCAGACAATGGGGCGGTCATTTGACAGTAAAAAGAAGATAATGTCTCCCACCAATACAGCAGGCGATGAAACAAAATATAGGCCCCTGACAACCAGACAATGTAGAGGTCATTTGACAGTATAAAGAGGCGTGGAGGCATGTGCACACGTACTGTTCCAACATGTTGTTGAAATGATGCCTCCTGCTAATGTGTTCCCTATCAGCTAGTGGTGCAGTTAGCTGTGGCGCTGGGACAAAACTTTTCCATATCTCGGCCATGTTAACCCTGCCTTCAGAGGAGCTGGCCGTGACACAGCTGCGTTGGTCACCTCTCGCTCCTCCTCTTTCTTCGCCTTGTGCTTCCACTTGTCGCCCCATGTCATTTGGGAATGCTCTCAGGAGCGCGTCTACCAGCGTGCGCTTTGACTCGCGCATTTTACTATATCGCTCCAGTGCGGGAATTAAGGTGGGCACGTTGTCTTTGTACAGGGGATCCAGCAGGTTGGCCACCCAGTAGTCGGCACACATTAAAATGTGGTAAACTCTGCTGTCGTTGCGCAGGCATTGCAGCATGTAGTCGCTCATATGTGCCAGGCTGCCCATAGCTAAGGACAAGCTGTCCTCTGTGGGAGGTGTATCGTCATCGTCCTCCGTTTACCCCCAGCCACACACCAGTGATGGTCCCGAGCTGCGTTGGGTGCCACCCCGCTGTGAACATGCTTCATCCTCATCCTCCTCCACCTCCTCGTCCTCCAGTAATGGGCCCTGGATGGCCAAATTTGTACCTGGCCTCTGCTGTTGCAAAATACCTCTCTCTGAGCCACTTCTAAAAGACTGGCCTGAAAATGTTAAAAATGACCCCTCTTCATTCTCCTCCTCCTCCTAGGCCACATCCTCTTCCAAGTGTTTTCTCAAGGAGACATAGAAGTGGCATTATAATGCTGAAACTGGCATCATCGCCACTGGCCATGTTGGTGGAGTACTCGAAACAGTGCAACAGGGCACACAGGTCTAGCATGGAGGCCCAGTCATTGGTGGTGAAGTGGTGCTGTTCCGCAGTGCGACTGACGCGTGCGTGCTGCAGCTGAAACTCCACTATGGCCTGCTGCTGCTCGTACAGTCTCTCCAGCACGTGCAAGGTGGAGTTCCACCTGGTGGGCAAGTTGCATATGAGGCGGTGAGCGGGAAGGCCGAAGTTACGCCGTAGCGCAGACAGGCGAGCAGTGGCAGGATGAGAACGCCGGAAGCGCGCACAGACGAGGCGCACTTAATGCAGCAGCTCTGACATGTCGGGGTAGTTGTGAATGAATTTCTGCACCACCAAATTCAGCACATGCGCCAGGCAAGGGATGTGCGTCAAACCGGTTAGTCCCAGAGCTGCAACGAAATTTCGCCCATTATCGCACACCACCAAGCCGGCCTTGAGACTCACCGGCAGCAACCACTTGTCGGTCTGTTGTTCTATACCCCGCCACAACTCCTGCGCCGTGTGGGGCCTGTCCCCCAAACACATGAGTTTCAGAACGGCCTGCTGACGTTTACCCTGGGCTGTGCTGAAGTTGGTGGTGAAGGTCTGTAGCTGACCATATGAGCAGGTTGAGTTTGAGTAGTCTCCGAGGCATTGCTCCCGGTTAGCCAGAATCCTACTCCGCACTGATGAGGGGCAACACCCCGAAACAGCTGTCTGTGGATGGATAACTGGCTTAGGTTTTCCCCGTCACATCCTTAAAGCTTGTAAAAAAGCGGGATCTTGACATAGGGGCCACTTAATATGGTGGATTTGGTGATCTCTGTAATGGAGACACCCCTTTGTTTGGTTTTCCTTCCTTTGAGAGATATCTGGCTTTCATTGTGTTGTAGACCCATAACTGGGGCTCCACATTTATTTAGCATATTCCTGTTTCCCAGGGAGCTTTGCACTTTGGATTGCTGTGTTGAGACTCTTAAGTGAGGCTCCACTGTGTTTTTTGTAGCTGGTCTCCCTGAGATCAGCTATTGTTGTGTTTGAGTAGTCTCCGAGGCATTGCTCCCAGTTAGCCAGAATCCTACTCTGCACTGATGAGGGGCAACACCCCGAAACAGCTGTCTGTGGATGGATAACTGGCTTAGGTTTTCCCCGTCACATCCTTAAAGCTTGTAAAAAAGTGGGATCTTGACATAGGGGCCACTTAATATGGTGGATTTGGTGATCTCTGTAATGGAGACACCCCTTTGCTTGGTTTTCCTTCCTTTGAGGGATATCTGGCTTTCATTGTGTTGTAGACCCATAACTGGCTCCACATTTTTTTGCATATTCTGCTTCAGGAGCTTTGCACTTTGGATTGCTGTGTTGAGACTCTTAAGTGAGGCTCCGCTGGTGTTTTTGTAGCTGGTCTCCTGAGATCAGCTATTGTTGTGTTTGAGTAGTCTCCGAGGCATTGCTCCGGTTAGCCAGAATCTTACTCACACTGATGAGGGCAACACCCCGAAACAGCTGTCTGTGGATGGATAACTAGCTTAGGTTTTCCC
>JAKVIS010005500.1:0-11900 GCA_033119425.1 Bufotes viridis | reverse complement strand
AGGCATTTAATTTTTACACTTTAATCTAATTTTAGTTGCCTGCCTGTTGCCAGTGTGTGTCAGGCCCACTTCCAGTGATTGTAGTGTGCCCACTGCCAGTGCCCACCACCCATACCGGGTGGCACAGTAGCTTGCCGATAAATAAGGCATTTCATTTTTACACTTTAATCTAATTTCAGTTGCCTGCCTGCTGCCAGTGTGTGTGAGGCCCACTTCCGCTGACTGTAGTGTGCCCACTGCCAGTGCCCACCACTCATACCGGTACCGGGTGGCAAAGTAGCTTGCCGATAAATAAGGCATTTAATTTTTACCCTTTAATCTAAGGTTAGTTGCCTGCCAGTGTGTGTCAGGCCCACAGACTGTAGTGTGCCCTCTGCCAGTGCTGCCCATCAATCATATCGTGCGGCACAGGACTTTGCCTAAAATAAGGCACTTTATCTGTACACTTTAATCTAATTTCAGTTGCCTGCCGGCCAGTGTGTGTGTGTGAGGCCCACAGACTGTAGTGTGCCCTCTGCCAGTGCTGCCCATCAATCATACCGTGCAGCACTGGACGGTGCCTAAAATAAGGCACTTTATCTGTACACTTTAATCTAATTTCAGTTGTCTGCCGGCCAGTGTGTGTGTGTCACGCCCACAGACTGTAGTGTGCCCTCTGCTAATGCCCAACACTCATACCGGGTGGCACAGTACCTAGCAAGCGTAGTACCACTTATCTAAAATCCATTCAATACAAGTCCTGATAGGGGATGTAAAAGGGATTAAACTGATGAGAATAGTACTAGAGAAAATACCACTCATATTGGGTGTGACAGTAAATTGCACGGCGCAGATGCAGTGACCGTGGATTAAAACAAAGGGGATGGAGCCAGCATTTCTTTAACCATCTCCCCGTTCGAAAAATCAATTCAATAAATGGACCCCAGATTGGGGACGTAACAGGGATTAAACTGATGAGAAGAGAACTACAGAAAATAACACTCATATCGGGTGTGAGAGTAACTTGCACGGCACAGACACAGTGACCGTGGATTAAAACAAAGGGGAGGGAGCCAGTGTTTTTTTAACCATCTCCCAATTCGACAAAATCAATTCAATTCACCTTTCGGGGACGCTTGGAGTTGTACGTGGCTGGGTGGAGGAAGAAACCTTCAATGACATCACCGGGACATGGCTAGCTTGGTATCCAACCTTGTGCAAATGGGGAGTTTGCGGTTGTGCAAATGGACTGTTTGCGGTTGTTTGCGGTGCATTAAAAGGTGGAGTTTGGTCTGTCAATGTCTGTGAAGCGGGCGTAACCCTTACACTACCTGATCGATACAACATCATACCTGATCGTATACACACACTGGATGTTTTAAACCACGTTGTCCGCCTCCTCAGTTGTCTCGATGTCATTCCGATATATATCAGATTACATAGACACTCAGCCCAGTATATTACACCAACCGTGGTACATGTAATTGGGTACATACTCCTATATTCTCTGTCACGTGCAGAATTCCAAAAACTTAGCCCTGTCCATATTTACACAGGCCACGCATTTTCCACATTCCTTACTACCCGAGGGAATACCCCTTGTACCAAAAAGCCCCGACTCCTTTCGAGTATAATGACTTTGGACTAGACAGTCCCTGAGGTTTTTTGCCCTCCGGTATGTTATTGATGGATGTGAGGGAATTATCTGTTGTAATTGGGGATCCACTCTCAGTATATCCCAGTATTTTGCAACACTTCATGTTGAATCCTATGATGAACCTTATTTTCTCAGAATCCTGTCTCTTTGTTTCTTTACGCAGGAGATCCTGTCTCTGTGATCCTCTTGCTTTCCGATAAGCCCTCTGCAGGCACCATGTTCCATGGCCTCTCTGCTGGAATCTATGGCGTAAATCCTCTGCCTGTAATTCAAAAGATTTATCAGTCGAGCAGAACTGGCCGACTGGTATGCTCTTGATCAGGTTACCTGAATGCAATGACCTTGCGTGCAAAAGTGCATTAACTGAGGTCTCTTTTCTGTATAGGTCTGTACCAATATATCCCTGTGAACTCACCCAAAAGACCACATCCAAAAACTCCATATCCGTCCAGCCCACCTTGAAGGTAAGTTTTATGTTCATGTCACTTCTATTCAATTCCTGTATGAACTGTCCCAACTCATTTTCCATACCCTGCCAAATGATCAGGATGTGATCAACAGTGGCGGAATATAATTGGGGCGTTCGGGTCGGTCGCCCCGGGCCCGGCATCGCTGGGGGGCCCAGCGCCGACCCGAACACCCACGTACTGCGGCGGAGCATGGGAGCGTATAGTTCCCTGCCCTGCCGCCTATCACCGCCATAGGCTTCAGGCCTAGTAGGCCTGAGGCCTGAGGCCTGTGTGGTGGTAGAAGCCCGTCGTGCGCGATGACATCATCGTGCGGCGCGCGTGATGACGTCATCGCGCGCCTGTATGGTGGCGCTCGCGCACGCTCTGATGTACGCGCGCGCCTGCCACACCATTCAGCATACAGGTAAGTATTACCTTTTTTTTTATGTGTATGTGCTAACTTGGGGGGAGGAGATATTAAGGGACAGTGGGGCAAATTAGTTAATGGATGGCAGTTGTGGGGAAAATTAATGGATGGCAGTATGGGGGCAAATAAATTAATGGATGGCAGTGTGGGGGAAAATTAATGAATAGCAGTATGGGGGCAAATAAATTAATGGATGGCAGTGTGGGGGCAAATTAATGAATGGCAGTATGGGGGCAAATAAATGAATGGATGGCAATGTGGGGGCAAATTATAGGATGGCAGTATGGGGCAAATTAATTAATGGATGGCAGTGTGGGGGCAAAATAATTTATAAATGGCAGTGTGGGGCAAATTAATGGATGAGAGTGTGGGGGCAAACTAATTAATGGATGGCAGTTCTGGGGGCAAATTAATTAATGGATGGCAGTTGTGGGGGCAAATTAATAGATGGCAGTGTGGGAGCAAATTAATTAATGGATGGCAGTGTGGTGGAAATTACTGTATGAGGGCAGTGTGGGAAATTACTGTATGGGGGCAGTGTGGGAAATTACTATATGGGGGCAGTGTGGGGAAATTACTGTATGGGGGCAGTGTGGGGAAATTACTGTATGGGGCAGTGTGGGGAAATTACTATATGGGGGCAGTTTGGGGGAAATTACTGTATGGGGGCAGTGTGGGGAAATTACTGTATGGGGCAGTGTGGGGAAATTACTGTATGGGGGCAGTGTGGGGAAATTACTATATGGGGGCAGTGTGGGGAAATTACTATATGGGGCAGTGTGGGGAAATTACTATATGGGGCAGTGTGGGGAAATTACTATATGGGGCAGTGTGGGGAAATTACTTTATGGGGCAGTGTGGGGAAATTACTATATGGGGGCAGTGTGGGAAATTACTGTATGGGGGCAGTGTGGGGAAATTACTGTATGAGGGCAGTGTGGGGAAATTACTGTATGGGGGCAGTGTGGGGAAATTACTATATGGGGGCAGTGTGGGGAAATTACTATATGGGGGCAGTGTGGGGAAATTACTATATGGGGCAGTGTTGGGAAATTACTATATGGGGCAGTGTGGGAAATTACTGTATGGGGGCAGTGTGGGAAATTACTGTATGGGGGCAGTGTGGGGAGATTACTATATGGGGACAGTGTGGGGAAATTACTATATGGGGACAGTTTGTGTGTGTGTGGGAAATTACTATATGGGGACAGTGTGGGGAGATTACTATATGGGGACAGTGTGGGGAAATTATTATATGGGGTCAGTGTGGGGGAAATTACTATATGGGGACAGTGTGGGGAGATTACTATATGGGGACAGTTTGTGTGTGTGTGGGGAAATTACTGTATGGGGCAGTGTGGGGAGATTACTATATGGGGTAGAGTGGGGAAAAAACTATATGGGGCAGTGTGGGGAAATTACTATGTGAGGGCAGTGTGGGGTATTGGGGGACATTATTTTTGGGGACACTATACAGGTATTATTACCTGGAGCACAATATAGGGTGTTGTTATTATTGGTGGCCCTCTAGGGGACATTATAACTGCTGTAGACACTATAGGGACCTTTGGGATAATTTATAAAGCTGGTGTAAAGTAGACCTGGCTTAGTTGTCCATAGCTACAGATTTCACCTTTCATTTTAACAGCTCCTCTGGAAAGGAAAGGTGGAATCTAATTGGTTGCTATGGGCAACTAAGCCAGTTCTAATTTACACCAGTTTGATAAATTACCCCAATTATGAGAAATCTAACGTGTCTGTGTAACAAACTCTGTAGAGACGAGAAGCGGCTGAAAGAATTAGTCATGGCAGTCTGGGTCAGACGGAGGAGAAGAGGAAAGAGAAGATCTACATGACAGGAGAAGCCCCTGGATGTAAGAGGTATGTGGTGCTGTATCCTCAATGCTGTGACCTGCGTCTCATCTTCTCCTCCAAGTCTTTATCATAATCATATGTATTTTAAATTTGGCAACTTAAACTTAAATTTTTCACCTGCAGCCCTATGTAACAGCCCAGATACCAGTGATAACTCTCTGTGTGCAGATAATGTTGTACATGTTCCCTGCAGTCCTATGTAACACCCTACATAACAGAATAAATCACTGTGTTATGTGGGGTGTTACATAGGATTGCAGGTAACATCTATGACATCTGTACACAGAGAGTTATGAGATGGTGGGGGTCAGACTCCTGTTTGAGGAGACCGTGATGTTCCAGTAAGCGCCGCAGCCTCTTTGCTCCTTACCAAGCACAGCGCTGTCCATTTGACAGCACTGCGCTTGGTATTGCAGCTCAGCCCCAATCACTCAGATGGGACAGAGCTGCACCTCGGCCACGTGAACGATGAATGTGACATCATATGGCCTAGGAAGAGACTGTGACGCTCACAAAGCACCGCAGCCTCTTCACACAGAAGAAAAACCTAAAACCTAAAATGGAGGGGGGGGGGGCCCAAGTTGGGTAGACAGCCCCGGGCCTATCATGCACTTAATCCGCCCCTGGTGATCAATATAACGTCCCCAATACTGGACCCTACTTGGCAAGGGCAGGGGATCCATCTGGAGGACCTCCCTCTCCCACAGCCCGAGGAACAAATTTGCATATGAGGGCGCACATGACGCCCCCATTGCAGTGCCCTGGAGCTGTAGGAAGAAGGACCACCCAAACAGAAAGAGATTATGGGTAAGGGCATATTCAAGCAGATTCAAGACAAAATCACACTACTTCTTACCCCAATTCGTAGTATACAAGAAGAATTCCATGGCGTTTAATCCATCCTGATGTTTTATGGATGTGTAGAATGATTCTACATCACACGTAGCTATTAACATATCCAAATGGATATCTTCTACCTTCTTCAGTACATCTATTGTATCTTTAAGGTATGAGGGGGAGACCCTCTACCAGTGGATGTAGATAATGCTTGCAGATGGCGTCATTCAGGCCATTTATTCTGGAGACAATCGGTCTCCTGGGTGGTTTTGACAGCTCTTTGTGCACCCTGGGAAGGAAGTAGAGGGTAGGAATTGCCGGAGATTCAGACACAAGGTATGAACATTGTCAAGGGGAAATGACCCCCTCTTCAACCCAATGTTTGAGGATCTCCTCCAATTGTTTGAACTTCATCAAGGGATTGAAGGTAAACCTTTTGTAACATTCTTTTCTCTTTAACTGTCGCTTGGCCTCTTTCTCATACATAATTGTAGGCCAAATGACCATGTTCCCACCCTTGTCTGCCGGTATTATAACCACATCATTCCACCCTTCCTTCTACCTTATTGCTCTCCTTTCCCCTCTTGTGCAATTGTCTCTTCCATCTTCCACTGCAGACCTTGGCGAGATACTTCAGAGAGAGATGCGGCTTCGAGGGATCCCTCCTATGTTTTAGGGGATAGATTGGGTCCTTGTCTCTCCGAGAGGAGGGAATTGGAAAAAGATATTGGGTCAAAGGGAGACAAAGTGGATCTTTACCCTCAATATAGCCACACCATGAGAACAATAGTTTTGCCCCATTCCTTTAGACATCCAACTGTGCATACTTATTAGTGCCTCTTTTGCTTGCGGGTGACCCTCTGGCCTGGTTCGAAACCCACGTTAACCATATTTTAACAGTAGTCATTTTTTATGTTAATATTAATTTTTAACAGCTATAATACGGTTGTGACAGAGGTCAGAGGTATTCTGACAATGAAGACTTCTTCTCCCCTTCTTTCTGCTGTTAAAAAATAGATATGTGCCAGCAACTAAGGACAGTTATTTGGACTCTTGGGAATATTGTGGTTACTACCTTTATAAAAGAGTATCAGATGATATGGGGCATTATCATCCCATTGGTTTTCACTATTTATTTTTATGTAAATTATTTTTTCACTTATCACTTTGGCACATTGCGCTTTTACAGAGTACATTTTGTGTGACATCACGGTGGTGTTTTGTTCACTTAAAAAAAAAAATGTTTTTCCCTATTAGTGTTTTTATTAACTGATATATAACTAATGCATTATTGAGTTATATGGGGTATTTATTTATTGATCGGGTGTACCTTAGGGGAGAATATCTTTGTCATGGCATCTCATGTATTGCTAAATTTTTAATCATGTTATTTATTGAGTATTGTATTAAATTGTATAAATAAATATGACTGTACATTATATGTGTGTGTTTCAATATTTGGTGATCTTAGGTACAGTGTCGCACATATTGCACCAATTGTGGTTTTGTAATATTGGAGGGTTTCATTTTAATCAATCAACAAAAAACTAAGTGAATGAACAAATGAGAAATCTTAATAAAATCAATATTTGGTGCAACCACCCTTTGCTTTCAAAACAGTATCAGTTCTTCTAGGTATACTTGCACACAGTTTTTCAAGGAGCTTCGCAGGGAGGTTGTTCCAAATATATTGGAGAACTAACCACAGATCTTCTATGGATGTAGGCTTTCACATCTAATCCCAGACAGACTTGATGATGTTGATCAGGGCTCTGTGGGTCAAACCATCAGTTCCAGGACTCATAGTGCTTATTTACGCTGAAGACAGTTCTTTATTACTTTGGCTGTATGTTTGGGGTTGTTATCCTGCTGCAGAATTAATTTAGAGCCAATCCATTCATACTGTTTTGAAGGAAAAAGGTGCTCACACCAAATAATGATTTGATTTAGATTTCTCTTTTGTTTATTCAATTTGCATGTTGTTAACTGATAAAAATAAACTATTAACACTTCTATTTTTGAAAGCATTCTTACTGTGCAGCATTTTTCCACAGCTGCCTTAAACTTTTACACAGTACTGTATCTCATGCTTCCAGATCCTGTCATCTGCCTTTTCTTCCTCTTCCTACTAGAGATGAGCGAATCGAAACTGACGAAGTGGAATTCGATCCGAATATCAGGAAAACTTTGATTCGCAAAGAATGTGAATTTCCTCGTGCTTTGTGGTAACGAATCGCAATGTTTCCTAAAATGGCGGCTACACGTGTGAGGACATGGGGCAAGGAACTCTGGGAAGGCGGGATGACCTATAATACCGTGCATGCAGCCAATCAGCAGCCAGCCCGCCCTGTGAAGTATCAGTCCTATAAATACCCGCAGCCATCTTATATTCTGCCATTTTCCAGCATTCTGAGTGCAGGGAGAGACGTTGCAGGCGCTAAGGAGTGTGATAGGGAAAAAAAGCGATTTATAAGTGCAGGAAAAGGATAGGGAGGAATCATTTCACAGCATCTTAGTGCAGGGAGAGAGGTCAGAACAAGCGCTAGGGACAGTGATAGGGAAAACCTCATTGTGAAAAAAAAGCGATTTACAAGTGCAGGGAAAGATTATTTGATCCAAATAGCCAATATAATAGCCATTATACAGCTCTGTCATTCCAGTAATTTGTTCTTGGGGTGCAAGTGCTATGTTGAAAAGCCTTTAGTGGCTTATATCTGTGGAAAAAGAAAAATATATACACAGTTCACTTCTGCAGCTATTTGTGGTGAAAGTGTTTAGTAGTGTATTTCAGTACAAAAAGAAAAATATATGCGCAGTTCACTTTTTGCTGTTTTTTGCGCTAAAAGCATTTAGTGTCCGATTTCAGTACTACAAGAGAAATATATACACAGTTCACTTTTGCAGTTATTTGTGAGAAAAGTGTTTACTGGCCTATTTCAGTAGAAAAAGAAAAATATATATGCATTTCACTGTTGCAGTTATTTGTGGTGAAAGCGTTTAGTGGCCTATTTCAGTACTACAACAGAAATATATACGCATTTCACTGTTGCAGTTATTTGTGGTGAAAGCATTTAGTGGCCTTTAATTCCACTGCTTCATGTCCTGGAACAGATGGTGGTAACAATGGCTGGTCAGAGGATAGGAGATGTGGCGGCTAGATCTCACAGCCACATGAGCCCTGTGGGGGCTGAACTGAAAGAGGAGGAACAAGGGGAGGAGGACATTGGAGCACAGGCAATGTGTAGCGAAATGGGGGGTTTTTATACTCAGCTGACAGACGAGGAGGAGCAGGATCAGCCAGAGGAGCTACAGGGCAATGAGGACCCAGACACACTGTGGCAGAATGCAGTGGAGATGGAGGCAGGGAGTCCCTCCCAGTCACTTGGACAAATGGCAGAGGGATGACTTCTGGCTCTCCACCTTGTTGGACCCTCACTACCGGTCCAAAATGGGGGCCTTTTTTACACCCGCTCAGAGGGAGGACAAACTGAACTACTATGGAGACATCCTATGTAGGCAGTTGGCCGCTGCCTATCTGCGCCATCGTCCGTCCTCTCGCAGATCTGACCGGGGACCCTCTGTGCTCACGTTCCACTGCCATAGCTGCTGGGGAGTAGTGGGGTGGCAGGAGCAGTACCAGCTCCATCAGCAGCAGCCTGAGTGTACAGTCGCTGATGGGCAGCTTTCTTCAGCCGCATAGTGAAGAAACTACTCACCAGCGGTAGCAGGTAGACCTGGAGAAGGACGTGAACCAACAGGTGGTGGCATACTTGGAGAGCACCCTGCAAACCAACATTGAAGATGCACTGGACTACTGGGCAGCCAAACTGGATTTGTAGCCGCAACTGGCCGAGTTTTCCCAGGAAAAGCTGTCCTCCAGTAGTGTGGCATCAGGGCGGGTGATTAGTGTGGAACTCATCTGTCCACCCAAAATGTGGAGAGACTGACATTTGTCAAGATGAATCAGGCCGGAATCAGCCAGGATTTCCACTCACCAATGCCTGATGCATCTGATTAGATCATCCATGCTGCCTCACTCAAACCTTGACAAAAGAGACTGGTTTCTTCTGGCTACCTGCCTCAGCTACTACTCTGATGCTGCCACCCGCCTGATGCTACACATCTGATGCCAAGTGCTGCTCATTTCACCCACCTTCGTCAGCGGGTACTGGTATTGCCACCCAACTCCCCACTCTGTCACCGGGTCGCTTTGTGGTCTCCTGCTGCTGCCTTCTCCACACTAAGTCACCTTGCCAATCGGTGGCCTTCTCCTGATGCTGCTACTGCTGCTGCAGCCACCTCCAGACTCTGTCATTGTGCCACTTTGTGGCCTTCTTTTGATGATGCTACTGATGCTGCCGCTAACTCTACACTGTCATTGTGCCACTCTGTGGCCTCCTCCTGATGCTGCCGCCACCTCCAGACTCTGTCATTGTGCCACTCAGTGGCCTCTTCATACTGCTGCCAACTCCAGACTCTGTCATTGTGCCACTCGGTGGCTTCATCATACTACTGCCACCTCCAGACTCTGTCATTGTGGCACTCGGTGGCCTCCTCCTGATGCTGCTACTGCCACCTCCAGACTCTGTCATTGTGCCACTCGGTGGCCTTCTAGTGATTGTGCTACTGCTCCTGCCACCACCTCCAGACTCTGTCATTGTGCCACTCGGTGGCCTTCTCCTGATGCTGCTACTGCCGCCACTTCCAGGCTCTGTCATTGTGCAACTCGGTGGCCTCCTCATACTGCTGCCAACTCCAGACTCTGTCATTGTGCCACTCAGTGGCCTCTTCATACTGCTTCCACCTCCAGACCCTGTCAATGTGCCACTCGGTGGCCTCCTTATACTGCTTCCACCTCCAGACCCTGTCAATGTGCCACTCGGTGGCCTCCTCATACTGCTGCCAACTCCAGACTCTGTCATTGTGCCACTCGGTGGCCTTCTCCTGATGCTGCTACTGCCGCCACTTCCAGGCTCTGTCATTGTGCAACTCGGTGACCTCCTCATACTGCTGCCAACTCCAGACTCTGTCATTGTGCCACTCAGTGGCCTCTTCATACTGCTTCCACCTCCAGACCCTGTCAATGTGCCACTCGGTGGCCTCCTCATACTGCTGCCAACTCCAGACTCTGTCATTGTGCCACTCAGTGGCCTCCTTATACTGCTTCCACCTCCAGACCCTGTCAATGTGCCACTCGGTGGCCTCCTCATACTGCTGCCAACTCCAGACTCTGTCATTGTGCCACTCGGTGGCCTTCTCCTGATGCTGCTACTGCCGCCACTTCCAGGCTCTGTCATTGTGCAACTCGGTGACCTCCTCATACTGCTGCCAACTCCAGACTCTGTCATTGTGCCACTCAGTGGCCTCTTCATACTGCTTCCACCTCCAGACCCTGTCAATGTGCCACTCGGTGGCCTCCTCATACTGCTGCCAACTCCAGACTCTGTCATTATGCCAATCGGTGGCCTCCTAATACTGCTGCCAACTCCATACTATGTAATTGTGCCACTCGGTGGCCTTCTCCTGATGCTGCTACTGCTGCCACCTCCAGACTGTCATTGTGCCACTCTGTGTCCTCCTCCTGATACTGCCGCAACCTCCAGACTCAGTCTTTGGGACACTCTGTGGTCTCCTCATGCTGCTTCCACCTCACCACTATGTCATAGGGTCACTCTGTAGAGTTCTCATGCTGTTCCCACCCTCCCTACTTCATGACTGGGCCACTATTTTGCCTTTTGGCCTGGCTGACATCATCATTTATTTGACCCTTCTTCTGATCTGTCAGAAGTTAGGAAAAATGTCTGTGTAGCAGCTGTAAGGCCTGTATGGTCCCATCAGAATTGGCTTATGATTTAGTAGCCAAAAGCAAGAGGCGGTAGAAAACACAGAAGACATGCAAATATTCCATTCACGTGTCATCTCTGTTTTAGATCCACTCCTGTTTTATTTGGCATTAGCAATACTGATGGATTATTGAGCAAATGCTGACCGAGTGAAATCAAATGCTCAACAGACTGGATCCATTTTTTTGTGGGTTATTGTTCTTATGGATCAGAGGAAGGGCAAATTAATCAGTGACATCAACACAAACTAAATGATGACACCCTCTCCACTCTGCAACAAATATGTAGAAGCAGCACCACCAGGCTCCGGGGATGGTATCCACGATGCAACAGCCAGACACGGCCACGGATCCACTCAGCCACAATCAAGGAATAAAAATCAGGTTGTCGGCAGCATCTTCCATCAAAAAATCTTTATTCCAGACTCCAAGACATCAACGTACAAACACAGGATAGCAGCAACGTTTCGGCTGATATACAGCCTTTGTCAAGCTCATTTTACAAATAGCAATGCATATATTTATACTAAAAACACACCCAGTTAGTGCATCCCCCAATTTGCAGTGGACCTATCCCCTGAATCAGAGTTCAATGCTCCATTTGCATAATCAAATACACCTGTATGTAAATTCACTCAGAAGGTACCAACCTCTTTCATGATCCACGCTAGGCTCCCGTCTCACCATGTTGTCTGTCCCATACCAATGACGTCACATGTCCGCGTCTGTTTCATCAGGGCATCACACCATGCCTCCATTACTGCGCTCCCCTGTGACGTCAGCGGCACGCGACTCGCGCCACCCAACAGCGGCATGCGTCAGAGTGGCGGTCAC
>JAKVIS010005499.1:0-11903 GCA_033119425.1 Bufotes viridis | reverse complement strand
TTTGGATAGGCGAACGCGAACAAGCTATGCTCTGCCGTGAAATGTTCACCGGCGAATACTTCTGTGACATCACTACTCCTGAATAGTTCCCAGAGGGTAGCTTTATCGCTTGAGACGTCAAGACAGAACTGCTAACTGCATCGGATCTTCTAATGTAAACAAATGCTGGACCCTGGCCAAATGCGATTAGCTGTGTTGAAAGAGAGACTAAGGCCAGCATGGCAATAAGCTAAGAAGGCCATAATATACGAGTTCCTGTCGATGTCCTCCATGTGGGTGAAGTAGTGCAATTTGCTATAAATGCTCCAGGGTTGTAATTCTAACCGTATTAAACAGACTAAGACTTTAACGCGAGACTTAGCTAAAGAGATGTATGCCTTTTGACCATGAACAGAGACTAAAAGCTGGAGAGGATAGCCCTACTTGTTCCGCCCCCAGCATTACCTGGAAAGAAAGCATGAGAAATTAAGACGAGACAAAGCATGAGAAATTAAGAAGGAAATTATTATATTTTTCTTTACAAAAGCATTGCTGGTTTGCTAACAGTGGACCTTCGTGAACATAGAAACATAGAAACATAGAATGTGTCGGCAGATAAGAACCATTTGGCCCATCTAGTCTGCCCAATATACTGAATACTATGAATAGCCCCAGGCCCTATCTTATATGAAGGATGGCCTTATGCCTATCCCATGCATGCTTAAACTCCTTCACTGTATTTGCAGCTACCACTTCTGCAGGAAGGCTATTCCATGCGTCCACTACTCTCTCAGTAAAGTAATTCTTCCTGATATTACTTTTTAAACCTTTGCCCCTCTAATTTAAAACTATGTCCTCTTGTAGCAGTTTTTCTTCTTTTAAATATTCTCTCCTCTTTTACCGTGATGATTCCCTTTATGTATTTAAAAGTTTCTATCATATCCCCTCTGTCTCTTCTTGCTTCCAAGCTATACATGTTAAGGTCCTTTAACCTTTCCTGGTAAGTTTTGTCCTGCAATCCATGTACTAGTTTAGTAGCTCTTTCTCTGAATATCCTTCTGCAGATATGGTCTCCAGTACTGCACACAATACTCCAAATGAGGTCTCACTAGTGCTCTGTAGAGCGGCACGAGCACCTCCCTCTTTCTACTGTTAATGCCTCTCCCTATACACCCAAGCATTCTGCTGGCATTACCTGCTGCTCTATGACATTGTCTGCCCACCTTTAGGTCGTCTGATATAATGACCCTAAATCCCTTTCCTCAGATACTGAGGTTAGTACTGTATCACTGATTTTATATTCTGCTCTTTGGGTTTTTACGCCCAGGTGCATTATCTTGCACTTATCGACATTAAATTTTAGTTGCCAGATTTTTGACCATTCCTCTAGTTTTCCTAAATCCTTTTCCATTTGGTGTATCCTCCAGGAACATCAACCCTGTTACAAATCTTTGTGTCATCAGCAAAAAGACACACCTTACCATTGAGGCCTTCTGCAATTTCGCTGATAAAGATATTAAACAATATGGGTCCCAGAACAGATCCCTGAGGTACCCCACTGGTAACAATACCATGGTCTGAATATACTCCATTGACTACAACCCTCTGTTTTCTGTCCTTCAGCCACTGCCTAATCCATTCAACAATATGTGAGCTCAAGCTCAAAGACTGCAGTTTATTGATAAGCCTTCTATGTGGGACAGTATCAAATGCCTTACTAAAGTCCAGATAAGCGATGTCTACTGCACCTCCGCCATCTATTATTTTAGTCACCCAATCAAAAAGTCAATAAGATTAGTTTGACATGATCTCCTGAAGTAAACCCATGCTGTTTTTTATCAATCAACCCATGGGTTTTTAGATGTTCCACAATCCTCTCCTTGAGTATGGTTTCCATTAATTTCCCCACTATTGATATCAGGCTTACTGGCCTATAGTTGCCCGATTCCTCTCTACTACCTTTCTTGTGAATTGGCACAACGCTTGCTAATTTTCAATCTTCTGGGACGACACCTGTTACCAGTGATTGGCTAAATAAATCTGTTAATGGTTTTGCTAGTACACCTCTAAGCTCTTTTAATAGCTTTGGGTGTATCCCATCAGGCCCCTGTGATTTATTTGTATTAATTTTGGACAGCTGACTTAGAACCTCTTCCTCTGTAAAGACACATGCATCAAAGGATTCATTAGTCTTCCTCCCTAACTGAGGTCCTTCTCCTTCATTTTCCTTTGTAAAACTGAACAGAAGTATTCATTGAGGCAGTCAGCTAGTTTTTTATCCTCTTCCATATACCTTCCTTCTTTGTTTTTAATTTGGTAATTCCTTTTTAATTTCCTTTTTCATTTATGTATCTGAAGAATGTCTTATCTCCTTTTTCACTGACTGAGCTAATTTCTCTTCTGCCTGAGCTTTTAGAAGCTCTTATAACTTGCTTGGCCTCTCTCTGCGTCATCTTATAGATTTCCGGTCATCCTCGTTTTGGTGTGTTTTTATACTTGCTAAATGCCATCTTTTTGTTTTTAATAATTTTGGCCACTTCTGCTGAGTACCACAGTGGTCTCTTCCTTTTTTGCCTTTACTGACAAGCCTAATGCACTTTTCTGTTGCCTTCAGTAGTGCCAATTTTAAGTAGTCCCATTTCTTTTGGACTCCATTGAAATTGTTCCAGTCTGATAGGGACTCGTATACCACTGATCTCATTTTAGAAAAGTCTGTTTCTGAAAATCTAAAACTTTTGTTTTTGTGTGGAGTGACTCAGTCACTGTACTTATAGTAAACCTTACTGACTGGTGATCACTGGATCCTAAGCTTTCCCCTACAGTGATATCAGATACCAAATTGCCATTTGTGAACACCAAATCTAAAATGGCCTCCTTCCGGGTTGGCTCCTCAACTACTTGCTGTAGAGATAATCCCAGTAGGGAATTTAGAATGTCTGTACTCCTTGCAGAACTAGCTGTTTTGGTTTTCCAGTTTATATCAGGAAGATTAAAGTCTCCCCATAATGACAACTTCCCCTTTCAATGTCATTTTAGCCATTTCCTCAACTAGTAGATCATCCAATTCTTTGACTTGGCTTGGTGGTCTGTATATGACACCTACACGAGTTACCTTATGATTACCAAGCTGCAACGTAACCCAAACTGACTCTAGAATTGGTTTAGCTGGCTTCTATTAGATTAGATGTTATGCTATTTTTCACATATAGGGCCACTCCACCCCCTTCTTGAAGACATTCAAAGTGAAAAGTAAAACTTTCTTCTATACGTACCAGGAACTCACTCCTACGGCTTATTAGTCTCAGCTGAGTATAAAGATGGATTGTTGCTAACTGAGGCAAGGAGACCAAACTGAGTGAATACAAACCAGAGTCAAGGAGTCCAATCTGAGTGAATACAAAGACACTATGGTTATAAAGCGAGCCTGAATAACTAGCAGGCAAAATTGACCATGAGCCTGACTGATGTGCCAGGTGAAACTTAAACTAACTGAAAAAGCGTAACCTGACCGACATATGCCAGGTTGACCCTAACAGAATTGGAATACGTGGCCTTAAAAGCGTACAGGCTGACAGACATTAAATAATAAACATATGCCTTGGATAACATTAACAGGCGACAGATACCAATGAACATGAGCCTGCATAGCGCAACAGCGACAAACATAACAAACATAGGCTTGAATAACGTACAGGGACAGACATTAAGCAGTAAACGTATGCCTTGATAACAGAACAGGCAACAGATACCAATGAACAATGAGCGTAAGCCTGAACGGCGATGGACATTAAACGACAAACGTAGGCCTGAATAAGTTAAACAGGCGGCAGACAATGGTGATTAATAAACACAAGCCTGAAATGTGACAGATGACAGACATAATGATTAATAACATAGCCTGAATAAAGTAAACAGGTGCCAAGTATCAATGATCAATGAACGTGAGTGTGAAAGAGTGTAAACAGACGACGGACATTAAAGATTGATAAACGGCAATGGACATTGACGATGTAATAAACGTAAATCTGAAAACATGACAGGTACAAGATTTGCTGTAGACCTGGAGAAAAACATCAATGCAATAACTGTAGAAGGAATTGGATAACAGGATGTTTGTGAAAAAGTCCGGGTAGTAGCGGGATGAACAATAGGACTTAAATGGAGTGCTGCCGGGCAGACCCGGTGTGATAGCAGCTATGTGGCCTGGAATATGGGCCAGGCTGCGACCTGGAAATGTAACCTGGCGATATGGCCGGTTGGCCCAGAACAAATTTGAACTATGTGGCCTGTGTAACGCGACAGGCTGTAAATTAAAAATGTAAACCCGGCTGATGTGGTAGGTTGACCCTAAGAGAATTGGAGCTGCGAGGCCTGGTGTGACAGGTAGTGACAGAGGCCTGGCCTGGGTGGCAGATTGATCCTGAAAAATGTGTGCTACGTGGCCTGTCACGTGAACAGGCGAGAATTAGTAAATGTAAACCCACCGACGTGGCAGGTTGTCCCTATGAGAATTATTACTACGAGGCCTGGCTGGTGGCAGGCGGTGACCGAGGCCTGGCCTACGAGGCAGATTCGTCCTGAAAATGTGTGCTACATTGCCAGTGGTGTAACAGGTCTGAAATTAATAAACGTAAAACTTACCGACGTGGCAGGTTGTCCCTATGCGAATTATGACTACGAGGTCTGGCTGGTGTGGCAGGCGGTGAAAGAGGCCTGGCCTGGGTGGCAGATTGATCCTGAAAATTGAGCTACGTGGCCTGTGACGTAACAAGTGAAATATTAATGGACGTAAACCTAGCCGGCGTGGCAGGTTGGCCCTAAACGAATTAGACTGTTTGGCCTGGAGTGAAGTAGCAGATAGAGATGTGGCAGGTGACCCTAAAGGAGCAGAAAAGGATTGTTACTAAGACAAACCGTACCTTTAACCTAAACGAAGAGGTAAATGGGGAGGTTCGCTGAACCTGGCGTGAGGACAGTGGGGATGCGAGGCTGTAAGCAACAGGCAATGTATATCAAAAATAAATAGGTAGTGCAGGTGAAAACAGAAACTAATGCGTAGTGACGGGAGGAAGGGAATCCGAGGCGGGGTTCAGGAGTAGAGATAAGCGAACACCTGGATGTTCGGGTTCGAGAAGTTCGGCAGAACTTCCTGAAAATGCTCTGGGTTCGGGATCCGAACTCGACCGAACTTTATCCCGAACCCGAACACCATTCAAAAGTCAATGGGGACCCGAACTTTTAGGCACTAAAAAGGCTGGAAAATAGTCCAGGAAAGGGCTAGAGGGGCTTCAAAAGGCAGCAAAATGTAGGTAAATGCTCTGCAAACAAATGTGGATAGGGAAATGAATTAAAATAAAATAAAATAAATAAAAATTAACCAATATCAATTGGAGAGAGGTCCCATAGCAGAGAATCATGCATCATATCACCCACAACTGGAGAAGGCCACTTTCATTTATTTCGGCCCCAGCACCCAGACAGAGGAGAGAGGTCCCACAGCAAGGAATCCTGCGTTATATCACCCACCACTGGAGAAGGCCACTTCCAGATATTTAGGCCCCAGCACTCAGACAGAGGAGAGAGAGGTCCAAGAGCAAGGAATCATGCGTCATATCACCCACCACTGGAGAAGGCCACTTTCAGTTATTTAGGCCCAGCATCCAGACAGAGGAGAGAGGTCCCACAGCAAGGAATCATGTGTCATATCACCCACCACTGGAGAAGGCCACTTTCAGTTATTTCGGCCTCAGCACCCAGACAGAGGAGAGAGGTCCACAGCAAGGAATAAGGTGTCATATCACCCACCACTGGAGAAGGCCACTTTCAGTTATTTAGGCCCAGCACCCAGACAGAAGAGAGGTCCCATAGCAAGGAATCATGCGTTATATCACCCACCACTGGAGAAGGCCACTTTCAGTTATTTCGGCCCCAGCACCCAGACAGAGGAGAGAGGTCCCACAGCAAGGAATCATGCGTTATATCACCCACCACTGGAGAAGGCCACTTTCAGTTAATCGGCCCCAAAACCCAGACAGAGAGAGAGGTCCCACAGCAAGGAATCATGCGTTATATCACCCACCACTGGAGAAGGCCACTTTCAGTTATTTCGGCCCCAGCACCCAGACAGAGGAGAGAGGTCCCACAGCAAGGAATCATGCGTCATATCACCCACCACTGGAAAAGGCCACTTTCAGTTATTTCGGCCCCAGCACCCAGACAGAGGAGAGGTCCCACAGCAAGGAATAAGGCGTTATATCACCAACCAATGGAGAAGGCCACTTTCAGTTATTTCGGCCCCAGCACCCAGACAGAGGAGAGAGGTCCCACAGCAAGGAATAAGGCATCATATCACCCACCAATGAAGAAGGCTACTTTCAGTTATTTAGGCCCAGCACCCAGACAGAGGGGAGAGGTCCCACAGCAAGGAATCATGCGTCATATCACCCACCACTGGAGAAAGCTACTTTCAGTTATTTAGGCCCTGGCGCCCAGATTGAGGAGAGGTTCATTCAACTTTGGGTTGCACCGCCAAGATCAAGGTAAAGTTAAAAAATGAGGATTCAATAAAGAAGTGCCCGGAGTACAAGAATACATGGATGAGGGGAGGCAGTTATAAATGTCTATTCTGCACAAGGGAGGGACAGGTCCTGTGGGATCCATGCCTGGTTCATTTTTATGAACGTCAGCTTGTCCAGGTGGCTGCGTTTGTCAGTAATGACGCCCCTGCCGTACTGAATACACGTTCAGACAAAACGCTGGCCGCCGGGCAGGCCAGCATCTCCAAGGCATAAATGGCTAACTCTGGCCACGTGGACAATTTGGAGACCCAGAAGTTGAATGGGGCCGAACCATCAATCAGTACGTGGAAGGGTGTGCAGGCGTGCTGTTCAACCATGTTAGTGAAATGCTGCCTCCTGCTAACAGGTTCCGTATCAGGTGGTGGTGAAGTTAGCTGTGGCGTGGAGCCAAAACTTTTCCACATTTCTGCCATGCTAACCCCTGCCCTCAGAGGAGCTGGCTGTGACACAGCTGCGTTTTGCAACCTCTTGCTCCGTCCTCTGCCTTCGCCTTGGGCTTCCACCTGTTCCCCTGTGACATTTAGGAATGCTCTCAGGAGCGCGTCTACCAGCGTGCGCTTGTACTCGCGCATCTTCCTATCACGCTCCAGTGCAGGAAGTAAGCTGGGCACATTATCTTTGTTCCGTGGATCCAGCAGGGTCGCAAACCCAGTAGTCCGCACACGTTAAAATGTGGGCACACTCTGCTGTTGTTGCTGCAGGCACTGCAGCATGTAGTCAGCTCATGTGTGCCAGGCTCCCCAGAGGTAAGGACAAGCTGTCCTCTGTGGAAGGCGTATTGTCATCGTCCTCCGTATCCCCCCAGCCACGCACCAGTGATGGGGCTGAGCTGTGTCGGAGTGCCACCCCGCTGTGAACCTGCTTCATCCTCACCCTCCTCCACCTCCTCCTCATCCTCCTCGTCCTCCAGTAGTGGGCCCTGGCTGGCCACATTTGTACCTGGCCTCTGCTGTTGCAAAAAACCTCCCTCTGAGCCACTTCTAACAGACTGGCCTGAAAGTGCTAAAAATGACCCCTCATCCTCCTCCTCCATCTCCTCCTCCTAGGCCACCTCCTCTTCCATCATCGCCCTAATGCATGGAGGCCCAATAATTGGTGGTGAAGTGGTGCTGTTCCGCAGTGGGACTGACGCTGCGTGCGTGCTGCAGCTGAAACTCCACTATGGCCTGCTGCTGCTCGCACAGTCTCTCCAGCATGTGCAAGGTGGAGTTCCACCTGGTGGGCACGTCGCATATGAGGCGGTGAGCGGGAAGGCCAGGTTACGCTGTAGCGCAGACAGGCGAGCAGCGGCAGGATGTGAACGCCGGAAGTGCGCACAGACGGCCCGCACTTTATGCAGCAGCTCTGACATGTCGGGTAGTTGTGAATGAACTTCTGCACCACTAAATTCAGCACATGCGCCAGGCAAGGGATGTGCGTCAAACCGGCTAGTCCCAGAGCTGCGACGAGATTTCGCCCATTATCGCACACCACCAGGCCGGGCTTGAGGCCCACTGGCAGCAACCACTGGTCGGTCTGTTGTTCAATACCCCGCCACAACTCCTGCGCGGTGTGGGGCCTGTCCCCCAAACATATGAGTTTCAGAATGGCCTGCTGACGCTTACCCCGGGCTGTGCTGAAGTTGGTGGTGAAGGTGTGTGGCTGACTGGATGAGCTGGTGGAAGCAGAGGAGGAGGAAGCCGAGTAGGAGGAGGTGGCTACAGGAGGCAAAGAATGATGCCCTGCGATCCTTGGCGGCGGAAGGACGTGCGCCAAGTGAACTCTCCGCCTGGGGCCCAGCCGCCACTACATTTACCCAGTGTGCAGTTAGGGAGATATAGCGTCCTGGCCGTGCTTACTGGTTCAAGTATCTGTGGTTAGGTGGACCTTGCCACAGATGGCGTTGCGCAGTGCACACCTGATTTTATCGGATACTTGGTTGTGCAGGGAAGGCACGGATGTCTTGGAGAAGTAGTGGTGGCTGGGAACAACATACTGTGGGACAGCAATGGACATCAGCTGTTTGAAGCTGTCTGTGTCCACCAGCCTGAATGACAGCATTTCAAAGACTAGTAGTTTAGAAATGCTGGCATTCAGGCCTAGGGCCTCGAGGGTGGCTAGGTGGGAATTTACGCTTTCTCTCCAATGTTTGTGAGATGGAGAGCTGAATGCTGCCGTGTGACATGGTGGAGATGCTTGGTGACGCAGGTGGTGGTTAGTGATGAGCGGCAGGGGCAATATTCGAGTCGTGATATTTCGCGAATATTTGGGCTAATATTCGCCATATATTCGAAAATTTGCAAATTCGTAATCTCCAGACAATATTTTCTTGTTTGCGAAAGTTCGCATCAAAATTAGCATAAATTAGCATAAAAATTCAGATAAACTGGCATTTAAAAGATACCTTTTAAATACCAGCTTATGCAAATTTTCATGCTAATTTATCGTATGCTGACTGCTAATTTATGCTGAATTCTTTATACGAATTTTTCGCAAACAAGAAAATAATGACATTATTTTCTTTGCATACGAAAATTTTCATATAAAAAATTTGCATAAAGCGAATTGCAATTGCGAATATATTTTTGCGATATTCTAAATATTCGCGAATTTTCGAAGTGCTGATATTCGCGATTAAAATTCGCAATACGAAAAGTCGTGATCAACACTAGTGGTGGTGTCGGTGGCAGATCCTCTGTTTGGTGGGCGGCAGTGGCCAATGTTCCTCCCGAGGCGGAGGAAGAGGCCGAGGCATCAGCAGAAGAGGGAGCAGGGGAGCCAGAGTGAGTTCCTTGCTTTTAAGGTGTTTACTCCACTGCAGTTCATGCTTTGCATGTAGATGCCTGGTCATGCAGGTTGTGCTAAGGTTCAGAACGTTAATGCCTCGCTTCAGGCTCTGATGGCACAGCGTGCAAACCACTCAGGTCTTGTCGTCAGCACATTGTTTAAAGAAGTGCCATGCCAGGGAACTCCTTGAAGCTGCCTTTGGGGTGCTCGGGTCCCTGGTGGCGGTGGCCAGTAGCAGGCGAACTCTCTTGGCGGCGGCTGTTCTGCTTTTGCCCCTGCTCCCTCTTTTTGCTACGCTGTTGGCCTCGGTCTCACCACTGCCTCTTCCTCTGAACTATGAAAGTCAGTGGCACGACCTTCATTCCATGTGGGGTCTAGGACCTCATCGTCCCCTGCATCGTCTTCCACACAGTCTTCCTCCCTGACCTCCTGTTCGGTCTGCACACTGCAGAAAGACGCAGCAGTTGGCACCTGTGTTTCTTCATCATCAGAGACGTGTGGACTCCGATGAGGTGGTATTCCCATGTCCTCATCATCAGGAAACATCAGTGGTTGTGCATCAGTGCATTCTATGTCTTCCACCACTGAGGAAGGGCTAGGTGGATTCCCTTGGGAAACCCTGCCAGCAGAGTCTTCAAACAGCATAAGAGACTGCTGCATAACTTGAGGCTCAGACAGTTTCCCTGATATGCATGGGGTGATGTGACAGACTGATGGGCTTGGTTTTCAGGCACCACCTGTGCGCTTTCTGCAGAAGACTGGGTGGGAGATAATGTTGTGAACGTGCTGGATCCACTGTCGGCCACCCAATTGACTAGCGCCTGTACCTGCTCAGGCCTTACCATCCTAGAACGGCATTGGGCCCCACCAAATATCGCTGTAAATTCTGGCGGGTACTGGAACCTGAGAAAGTTGGTTCACTAGGACGTGTGGCTGTGGCAGAATGGCCACGCCCTCTCCCAGCACCAGAGGTTCTACTAACACCACCACGACCGCGGTCCAGCGTCCCTTACTAGATGTTTTCCTCATTGTTACCGTCTCACCAAGCACCACAATAAGAAAACAAATATTTGGCCCAATGTATTGATTTCAAATTCAGGCCTTTTTTCCAGGCACCTAACACTATCTGCCTATGTATTTATGTAGCTGTATTACACTAATCCAGGCACAGCAGTAACCACTGATTTAGGGGAATATCTATTGTAGGGCTAGTATTTAGGCCCTGGATGAAAGGTATCCTTTTATGGACAAATTTACACTTAGAGATGCACAGTAGCGTGAGAAAAATATGTAGGATTATGCCTTCAGCAATTGTATTTGAACACTTTGTGTAATATACCCTTTAACGGACAGAAATACAATGGGAGATGCACGGTAGCGTGTGAAGTTAATGAGGATGACCCTCTCAGCACTTGTATATACACCTTGAGTGTAATATACCCTTTACGGACAGATTAACACTTGGCCTGCAACAGCTGGGACACCAGATTCAGGGTATTGCTATTTTGGCAATTGAATTTCACCCCAGAACAAAATATATGTTTTGGCGGACACTATTATACTTTGCCAGCCACAGCTGAAACCACTGATTTATGGTATTGCTATTTTGGCAATTGAATTTCACCCCAGAACAAAATATACCCTTTATGGACAGATTAACACTTGGCCTGCAACAGCTGGGACACCAGATTCAGGGTATTGCTATTTTGGCAATTGAATTTCACCCCAGAACAAAATATATGCTTTTAGTGGACACGATTAACACTTGGCCTGCAACAGCTGGGACACCAGATTCAGGGTATTGCTATTTTGGCAATTGAATTTCACCCCAGAACAAAATATACCCTTTACAGACAGATTAACACTTGGCCTGCCACAGCTGGGACACCAGATTCAGGGTATTGCTATTTTGGAAATTGAATTTAACAAGCAGAACAAAATATACCCTTTAGCGGACACTATTAACACATGGCCTGCAACAGCTGGGACACCAGATTCAGGGTATTGCTATTTTGGCAATTGAATTTCACCCCAGAACAAAATATATGTTTTGGCGGACACTATTATAACTTTGCCAGCCACAGCTGAAATCACTAGATTTATGGTATTGCTATTTTGGCAATTGAATTTCACCCCAGAACAAAATATACCCTTTTACGGACAGATTAACACTTGGCCTGCAACAGCTGGGACACCAGATTCAGGGTATTGCTATTTTGGCAATTGAATTTCACCCCAGAACAAAATATACCCTTTTACGGACAGATTATCACTTGGCCTGCCACAGCTGGGACACCAGATTCAGGGCATTGCTATTTTAGAAATTGAATTTCATCCCAGAACAAAATATACCCTTTACAGACAGATTAACACTTGGCCTGCAACAGCTGGGACACCAGATTCAGGGTATTGCTATTTTGGCAATTGAATTTCACCCCAGAACAAAATATATGTTTTGGCGACACTATTATACTTTGCCAGCCACAGCTGAAACCACTGATTTATGGTATTGCTATTTTGGCAATTGAATTTCACCCCAGAACAAAATACACCCTTTTACGGACAGATTAGCATGGCCTG
>JAKVIS010005498.1:0-11953 GCA_033119425.1 Bufotes viridis | reverse complement strand
TATAATAGTGTCTGCCAAAACATATATTTTGTTCTGGGGTGAAATTCAATTGCCAAAATAGCAATACCCTGAATCTGGAGTCCCAGCACTGGCTGGCAAAGTATAACAGTGTCCATCAAAACATATATTTTGTTCTGGGGTGAAATTTAATTGCCAAAATAGCAATACCCTGAATCTGGTGTCCCAGCTGTTGCAGGTCAAGTGTTAATCTGTCCGTAAAGGTTATATTTTGTTCTGGGGTTAAATTCAATAGCCAAAATAGCATTACCCTGAATCTGGTGTCCCAGCACTAGCTGGCAAAGCATAATAGTGTCTGCCAAAACATATTTTGTTCTGGGGTGAAATTCAATTGAAAAAATAGCAATACCCTGAATCTGTTGTCCCAGCAATGGCTGGCAAAGTATAATAGTGTCCGCCAAAACATATATTTTCTTCTGGGGTGAAATTCAATAGCCAAAATAGCAATTCCCTGAATCTGGTGTCCCAGCACTGGCTGGCAAAGTATAATAGTGTCTGCCAAAAACTATATATTTTGTTCTGGGGTGAAATTCAATAGCCAAAATACCAATACCCTGAATCTGGTGTCCCAGCACTGGCTGGCAAATTATAATAGTGTCTGCCAAAACATATATTTTGTTCTGGGGTGAAATTCAATTGCCAAAATCGCAGTACTCTTAATCTGGTGTCCCAGCACTGGCTGGCAAAGTATACCAGTGTCTGTCAAAACATATATTTTGTTCTGGGGTGAAATTCAATTGCCAAAATAGCAATACCCTGAATCTGGTGTCCCAGCTGTTGCAGGCCAAGTGTTAATCTGTCCGTAAAAGGGTATATTTTGTTCTGGGGCTAAATTCAATTGCCAATATAGCAATACCCTGAATCTGGGGTCCCAGCCCTGGCTGGCAAAGTATAATAGTTTCTGCTAAAACATATATTTTGTTCTGGGGTAAAATTCAATTGCCAAAATAGCAATACCCTGAATCTGGTGTCCCAACTGTTGCAGGCCAAGTATTAATCTGTCCGTAAAAGGGTATATTTTGTTCTAGGGTGAAATTCAATAGCCAAAATAGCAATTCCCTGAATCTGGTGTCCCAGCTGTTGCAGGCCAAGTGTTAATCTGTCCGTAAAAGGGTATATTTTTTTCTGAGGTTAAATTCAATTGCCAATATAGCAATACCCTGAATCTGGTGTCCCAGCACTGGCTGGCAAAGTATAATAGTGTCTGCCAAAACACACATTTTTTCTGGGGTGAAATTCAATTGACAAAATAGCAATACCCTGAATCTGGTGTCCCAGCAACGGCTGGCAAAGTATAATAGTGTCTGCCAAAAGATATATTTTGTTCTGGGGTGAAATTCAATAGCCAAAATAGCAATACCCTGAATCTGGTGTCCCAGAACTGGCTTGCAAAGTATAATAGTGTCTGCCAAAAACTATATATTTTGTTCTGGGATGAAATTCAATAGCCAAAATACCAATACCCTGAATCTGGTGTCCCAGCACTGGCTGGCAAATTATAATAGTGTCTGCCAAAACATATATTTTGTTCTGGGGTGAAATTCAATTGCCAAAATAGCAATACACTGAATCTGGTGTCCCAGCACTGGCTGGCAAAGTATAATAGTGTCTGCAAAAAAATATATATTGTTCTGGGGTGAAATTAAATTGCCAAAATAGCAATACACTTAATCTGGTGTCCCAATTTTTGCAGGCCAAGTGTTAATCTGTCCGCAAATGGGTATATTTTGTTCTAGGTGTGAAATTCAATAGCCAAAATAGCAATACCCTTAATCTGGTGTCCCAGCTCCGACTGGCAAAGTATAATAGTGTCTGCCAAAACATATATTTTGTTCTGGGGTGAAATTCAATAGCCAAAATAGCAATACCCTGAATCTGGTGTCCCAGCACTGGCTGGCAAAGTATAATAATGTCTGCCAAAACATAGATTTTGCTCTGGGGTGAAATTCAATTGCCAAAATAGCAATACCCTGAATCTGGTGTCCCAGCTGTTGCAGGCCAAGTGTTAATCTGTCCGTAAAAGGGTATATTTTGTTCTGGGGTTAAATTCAATTGCCAATATAGCAATACCCTGAATCTGGTGTTCCAGCTGTTGCAGGCCAAGTGTTAATCTGTACGTAAAAGGGTATATTTTGTTCTGGTGTGAAATTCAATAGCCAAAATAGCAATACCCTGAATCTGGTGTCCCAGCACTGACTGGCAAAGTATAATAGTTTCTGCCAAAACATATATTTTGTTCTGGGGAGAAATTCAAATGCCAAAATAGCAATACCCTTAATCTGGTGTCCCAGCTGTTGCAGGCCAAGTGTTAATATGTCCGTAAAGGGTATATTTTGTTCTGGGGTGAAATTCAATTGCCAAAATAGCAATACCCTGAATCTGGTGTCCCAGCTGTTGCAGGCCAAGTGTTAATCTGTCCGTAAAGGGTATATTTTGTTCTGGGGCTAAATTCAATTGCCAATATAGCAATACCCTGAATCTGGTGTCCCAGCACTGGCTGGCAAAGTATAATAGTTTCTGCCAAAACATATATTTTGTTCTGGGGTGAAATTCAATTGCCAAAATAGCAATACCCTGAATCTGGTGTCCCAGCACTGGATGGCAAAGTATAATAGTGTCTGCCAAAAAATATATATTGTTCTGGGGTGAAATTCAATTGACAAAATAGCAATACCCTGAATCCGGTGTCCCAACTGTTGCAGGTCAAGTGTTAATCTGTCCGTAAAAGGGTATATTTTGTTCTGGGGTGAAATTCAATTGCCAAAATAGCAATACCCTGAATCTGGTGTCCCAGCACTGGCTGGCAAAGTAAAATAGTGTCTGCCAAAACATATATTTTGTTCTGGGGTGAAATCCAATTGCCAAAATAGCAATACCCTGAATCTGGTGTCCCATCTGTTGCAGGCCAAGTGTCAATCTGTCCGTAAAAGGTTATATTTTGTTCTGGGGTTAAATTCAATAGCCAAAATTGCAATAACCTGAATCTGGTGTCCCAGCACTAGCTGGCAAAGTATAATAGTGTCTGCCAAAACATATTTTGTTCTGGGGTGAAATTCAATTGACAAAATAGCAATACCCTGAATCTTGTGTTTCAGCAATGGCTGGCAAAGTATAATAGTGTCCGCCAAAACATATATTTTCTTCTGAGGTGAAATTCAATTGCCAAAATAGCAATACCCTGAATCTGGTGTCCCAGCACTGGCTGGCAAAGTACAATAGTGTCTGCCAAAACATATATTTTGTTCTGGGGTGAAATTCAGTTGCCAAAATAGCAATACCCTGAATCCGGTGTCCCAACTGTTGCAGGTCAAGTGTTAATCTGTCCGTAAAAGGGTACATTTTGTTCTAGGGTGAAATTCAATAGCCAAAATAGCAATACCCTTAATCTGGTGTCCCAGCTCTGACTGGCAAAGTTTAATAGTGTCTGCCAAAACATATATTTTGTTCTGGGGTGAAATTCAATAAACAAAATAGCAATACCCTGAATCTGGTGTCCCAGCAATGGCTGGCAAAGTATAATAATGTCTGCCAAAACATAGATTTTGCTCTGGGGTGAAATTCAATTGCCAAAATAGCAAAACCCTGAATCTGGTGTCCCAGCTGTTGCAGGCCAAGTGTTAATCTGTACGTAAAAGGGTATATTTTGTTCTGGGGTGAAATTCAATTGCCAATATAGCAATACCCTGAATCTGGTGTCCCAGCTGTTGCAGGCCAAGTGTTAATCTGTACGTAAAAGGGTATATTTTGTTCTGGGGTGAAATTCAATTGCCAATATAGCAATACCCTGAATCTGGTGTCCCAGCTGTTGCAGGCCAAGTGTTAATCTGTAAGTAAAAGGGTATATTTTGTTCTGGGGTGAAACTCAATAGCCAAAATAGCAATACCCTGAATCAGGTGTCCCAGCAGTGGCTGGCAAAGAATAATAGTTTCTGCCAAAACATATATTTTATTCTGAGGTGAAATTCAATTGCCAAAATAGCAATACCCTGAATCTGGTGTCCCAGCACTGGCTGGCAAAGTATAATAGTGTCTGCCAAACCATATATTTTGTTCTGGGGTGAAATTCAATAGCCAAAATAGCAATACCCTGAATCTGGTGTCACAGCACTAGCTGGCAAAGTATATAAGTGTCTGCCAAAACATATTTTGTTCTGGGGTGAAATTCAATTGACAAAATAGCAATACCCTGAATCTGGTGTTTCAGCAATGGCTGGCAAAGTATAATAGTGTCCACCAAAACATATATTTTCTTCTGGGGTGAAATTCAATTGCCAAAATAGCAATACCCTGAATCTGGTGTCCCCGCTGTTGCAGGCCAAGTGTTAATCTGCCTGTAAAAGGGTATATTTTGTTCTGGGGTGAAATTCAATAGCCAAAATAGCAATACCCTGAATCTGGTGTCCCAGCACTGGCTGGCAAATTATAATAGTGTCTGCCAAAACATACAGATGTAGCAAGGTTAGCACTCCCTCTGTTAACTCAAATTTCTTAAATCATTTCATTATCTTGAGAAAAAAGCCATTGAAAAGCAATTGAAGGTGTTTGGTTAGATTAGATAACCAAACTCAGAAATCTCAAAAAAAAGGAGTGCTAACCATGCTGCATCTGTATATTTTGTTCTGGGGTTAAATTCAATTGCCAAAATAGCAATACTCTGAATCTGGTGTCCCAGCACTGGCTGGCAAAGTATACCAGTGTCCATCAAAACATATATTTTGTTCTGTGGTGAAATTTAATAGCCAAAATAGCAATACCCTGAATCTGGTTTCCAAGCAACGGCTGGCAAAGTATAATAGTGTCTGCCAAAAGATATATTTTGTTCTGGGGTGAAATTCAATTGCCAAAATAGCAATACCCTGAATCTGGTGTCCCAACTGTTGCAGGCCAAGTGTTAATCTGTCCGTAAAAGGGTATATTTTGTTCTAGGGTGAAATTCAATAGCCAAAATAGCAATACACTTAATCTGGTGTCCCAGCTCTGACTGGCAAAGTATAATAGTGTCTGCCAAAACATATATTTTGTTCTGGGGTGAAATTCAATAGCTAAAATAGCAATACCCTGAATCTGGTGTCCCAGCACTGGCTGGCAAAGTATACCAGTGTCCGTCAAAACATATATTTTGTTCTGTGGTGAAATTTAATAGCCAAAATAGCAATACCCTGAATCTGGTTTCCAAGCAACGGCTGGCAAAGTATAATAGTGTCTGCCAAAAGATATATTTTGTTCTGGGGTGAAATTCAATTGCCAAAATAGCAATACCCTGAATCTGGTGTCCCAGCTGTTGCAGGCCAAGTGTTAATCTGTCCGTAAAAGGGTATATTTTGTTCTGGGGTTAAATTCAATTGCCAATATAGCAATACCCTGAATCTGGTGTTCCAGCTGTTGCAGGCCAAGTGTTAATCTGTACGTAAAAGGGTATATTTTGTTCTGGTGTGAAATTCAATAGCCAAAATAGCAATACCCTGAATCTGGTGTCCCAGCACTGACTGGCAAAGTATAATAGTTTCTGCCAAAACATATATTTTGTTCTGGGGAGAAATTCAAATGCCAAAATAGCAATACCCTTAATCTGGTGTCCCAGCTGTTGCAGGCCAAGTGTTAATATGTCCGTAAAAGGGTATATTTTGTTCTGGGGTGAAATTCAATTGCCAAAATAGCAATACCCTGAATCTGGTGTCCCAGCTGTTGCAGGCCAAGTGTTAATCTGTACGTAAAAGGGTATATTTTGTTCTGGTGTGAAATTCAATAGCCAAAATAGCAATACCCTGAATCTGGTGTCCCAGCACTGACTGGCAAAGTATAATAGTTTCTGCCAAAACATATATTTTGTTCTGGGGAGAAATTCAAATGCCAAAATAGCAATACCCTTAATCTGGTGTCCCAGCTGTTGCAGGCCAAGTGTTAATATGTCCGTAAAAGGGTATATTTTGTTCTGGGGTGAAATTCAATTGCCAATATAGCAATACCCTGAATCTGGTGTTCCAGCTGTTGCAGGCCAAGTGTTAACCTGTTTGTAAAAGGGTATATTTTGTTCTGGGGTGTAACTCAATAGACAAAATAGCAATACCCTGAATCTGGTGTCCCAGCAGTGGCTGGCAAAGTATAATAGTTTCTGCCAAAACATATATTTTGTTCTGGGGTTAAATTCAATTGCCAAAATAGCAATACCCTGAATCTGGTGTCCCAGCACTGGCTGGCAAAGCATAATAGTGTCTGCCAAAAAATATATATTGTTCTGGGGTGAAATTCAATTGCCAAAATAGCATTACCCTGAATCTGGTGTCCCAGCTGTTGCAGGCCAAGTGTGAATCTGTCCGTAAAAGACTATATTTTGTTCTGGGGTGAAATTCTATAGCCAAAATAGCAATACCCTGAATCAGGTGTCCCAGCACTGGCTGGCAAAGTATAATAGTGTCTGCCAAAACATATATTTTGTTCTGGGGTGAAATTCAATTGCCAAAATAGCAATACCCTGAATCTGGTGTCCCAGCTGTTGCAGGCCAAGTGTCAATCTGTCCGTAAAAGGTTATATTTTGTTCTGGGGTTAAATTCAATAGCCAAAATAGCAATACCCTGAATCTGGTGTCCCAGCACTAGCTGGCAAAGTATAATAGTGTCTGCCAAAACATATTTTGTGCTGGGGTGAAATTCAATTGACAAAATAGCAATACCCTGAAAAGGTTATATTTTGTTCTGGGGTTAAATTCAATTGACAAAATAGCAATACCCTGAATCTGGTGTTTCATAAATGGCTGGCAAAGTATAATAGTGTCTGCCAAAACATATATTTTCTTCTGGGGTGAAATTCAATTGCCAAAATAGCAATACCCTGAATCTGGTGTCCCAGCACTGGCTGGCAAAGTATAATAGTGTCTGCCAAAAAATATATTTTGTTCTGGGGTGAAATTCAATTGCCAAAATAGCAATACCCTGAATCTGGTGTCCCCGCTGTTGCAGGCCAAGTGTTAATCTGCCTGTAAAAGGGTATATTTTGTTCTGGGGTGAAATTCAATAGCCAAAATAGCAATACCCTGAATCTGGTGTCCCAGCTGTTGCAGGCCAAGTGTTAATCTGTCTGTAAAAGGGTATATTTTGTTCTGGGGTGAAATTCAATAGCCAAAATAGCAATACCCTGAATCTGGTGTCCCAGCACTGGCTGGCAAAGTATAATAGTGTCTGCCAAAACACACATTTTTTCTGGGGTGAAATTCAATTGACAAAATAGCAATACCCTGAATCTGGTGTCCCAGCACTGGCTGGCAAATTATAATAGTGTCTGCCAAAACATACAGATGTAGCAAGGTTAGTACTCCCTCTGTTAACTCAAATTTCTTAACTCATTTCATTATCTTGAGAAAAATGCCATTGAAAAGCAATTGAAGGTGTTTGGTTAGATTAGATAACCAAACTCAGAAATCTCAAAAAAAAGGAGTGCTAACCATGCTGCATCTGTATATTTTGTTCTGGGGTTAAATTCAATTGCCAAAATAGAAATACTTTGAATCTGTTGTCCCAGCACTGGCTGGCAAAGTATACCAGTGTCCGTCAAAACATATATTTTGTTCTGGGGTGAAATTTAATAGCCAAAATAGCAATACCTTGAATCTGGTGTCCCAGCAACGGCTGGCAGAGTATAATAGTGTCTGCCAAAAGATATATTTTGTTCTGGGGTGAAATTCAATTGCCAAAATAGCAATACCCTGAATCTGGTGTCCCAGCTGTTGCAGGCCAAGTGTTAATCTGTCCGTAAAAGGGTATATTTTGTTCTGGGGTTAAATTCAATTGCCAATATAGCAATACCCTGAATCTGGTGTTCCAGCTGTTGCAGGCCAAGTGTTAATCTGTACGTAAAAGGGTATATTTTGTTCTGGTGTGAAATTCAATAGCCAAAATAGCAATACCCTGAATCTGGTGTCCCAGCACTGGCTGGCAAAGTATAATAGTTTCTGCCAAAACATATATTTTGTTCTGGGGAGAAATTCAAATGCCAAAATAGCAATACCCTTAATCTGGTGTCCCAGCTGTTGCAGGCCAAGTGTTAATATGTCCGTAAAAGGGTATATTTTGTTCTGGGGTGAAATTCAATTGCCAAAATAGCAATACCCTGAATCTGGTGTCCCAGCTGTGGCAGGCCAAGTGTTAATCTGTACGTAAAAGGGTATATTTTGTTCTGGTGTGAAATTCAATTGCCAAAATAGCAATACCCTTAATCTGGTGTCCCAGCTGTTGCAGGCCAAGTGTTAATATGTCCGTAAAAGGGTATATTTTGTTCTGGGGTGAAATTCAATTGCCAAAATAGCAATACCCTGAATCTGGTGTCCCAGCTGTTGCAGGCCAAGTGTTAATCTGTCCGTAAAAGGGTATATTTTGTTCTGGGGCTAAATTCAATTGCCAATATAGCAATACCCTGAATCTGGTGTCCCAGCACTGGCTGGCAAAGTATAATAGTTTCTGCCAAAACATATATTTTGTTCTGGGGTGAAATTCAATTGCCAAAATAGCAATACCCTGAATCTGGTGTCCCAGCACTGGATGGCAAAGTATAATAGTGTCTGCCAAAAAATATATATTGTTCTGGGGTGAAATTCAATTGACAAAATAGCAATAGCCTGAATCTGGTGTCCCATCTGTTGCAGGCCAAGTGTCAATCTGTCCGTAAAAGGTTATATTTTGTTCTAGGGTTAAATTCAATAGCCAAAATTGCAATAAGCTGAATCTGGTGTCCCAGCACTAGCTGGCAAAGTATAATAGTGTCTGCCAAAACATATTTTGTTCTGGGGTGAAATTCAATTGACAAAATAGCAATACCCTGAATCTTGTGTTTCAGCAATGGCTGGCAAAGTATAATAGTGTCCGCCAAAACATATATTTTCTTCTGAGGTGAAATTCAATTGCCAAAATAGCAATACCCTGAATCTGGTGTCCCAGCACTGGCTGGCAAAGTACAATAGTGTCTGCCAAAACATATATTTTGTTCTGGGGTGAAATTCAATTGCCAAAATAGCAATACCCTGAATCCGGTGTCCCAACTGTTGCAGGTCAAGTGTTAATCTGTCCGTAAAAGGGTACATTTTGTTCTAGGGTGAAATTCAATAGCCAAAATAGCAATACCCTTAATCTGGTGTCCCAGCTCTGACTGGCAAAGTTTAATAGTGTCTGCCAAAACATATATTTTGTTCTGGGGTGAAATTCAATAAACAAAATAGCAATACCCTGAATCTGGTGTCCCAGCACTGGCTGGCAAAGTATAATAATGTCTGCCAAAACATAGATTTTGCTCTGGGGTGAAATTCAATTGCCAAAATAGCAATACCCTGAATCTGGTGTCCCAGCTGTTGCAGGCCAAGTGTTAATCTGTACGCAAAGGGTATATTTTGTTCTGGGGTGAAATTCAATTGCCAATATAGCAATACCCTGAATCTGGTGTCCCAGCTGTTGCAGGCCAAGTGTTAATCTGTACGTAAAGGGTATATTTTGTTCTGGGGTGAAATTCAATTGCCAATATAGCAATACCCTGAATCTGGTGTCCCAGCTGTTGCAGGCCAAGTGTTAATCTGTAAGTAAAAGGGTATATTTTGTTCTGGGGTGAAACTCAATAGCCAAAATAGCAATACCCTGAATCAGGTGTCCCAGCAGTGGCTGGCAAAGAATAATAGTTTCTGCCAAAACATATATTTTGTTCTGAGGTGAAATTCAATTGCCAAAATAGCAATACCCTGAATCTGGTGTCCCAGCACTGGCTGGCAAAGTATAATAGTGTCTGCCAAAACATATATTTTGTTCTGGGGTGAAATTCAATTGCCAAAATAGCAATACCCTGAATCTGGTGTCCCAGCTGTTGCAGGCCAAGTGTCAATCTGTCCGTAAAAGGTTATATTTTGTTCTGGGGTTAAATTCAATAGCCAAAATAGCAATACCCTGAATCTGGTGTCACAGCACTAGCTGGCAAAGTATATAAGTGTCTGCCAAAACATATTTTGTTCTGGGGTGAAATTCAATTGACAAAATAGCAATACCCTGAATCTGGTGTTTCAGCAATGGCTGGCAAAGTATAATAGTGTCCACCAAAACATATATTTTCTTCTGGGGTGAAATTCAATTGCCAAAATAGCAATACCCTGAATCTGGTGTCCCCGCTGTTGCAGGCCAAGTGTTAATCTGCCTGTAAAAGGGTATATTTTGTTCTGGGGTGAAATTCAATAGCCAAAATAGCAATACCCTGAATCTGGTGTCCCAGCACTGGCTGGCAAATTATAATAGTGTCTGCCAAAACATACAGATGTAGCAAGGTTAGCACTCCCTCTGTTAACTCAAATTTCTTAAATCATTTCATTATCTTGAGAAAAAAGCCATTGAAAAGCAATTGAAGGTGTTTGGTTAGATTAGATAAAAAAACTCAGAAATCTCAAAAAAAAAGGAGTGCTAACCATGCTGCATCTGTATATTTTGTTCTGGGTTTAAATTCAATTGCCAAAATAGCAATACTCTGAATCTGGTGTCCCAGCACTGGCTGGCAAAGTATACCAGTGTCCATCAAAACATATATTTTGTTCTGGGGTGAAATTTAATAGCCAAAATAGCAATACCCTGAATCTGGTGTCCCAGCAACGGCTGGCAAAGTATAATAGTGTCTGCCAAAAGATATATTTTGTTCTGGGGTGAAATTCAATTGCCAAAATAGCAATACCCTGAATCTGGTGTCACAGCTGTTGCAGGCCAAGTGTTAATCTGTCCGTAAAAGGGTATATTTTGTTCTGGGGTTAAATTCAATTGCCAATATAGCAATTCCCTGAATCTGGTGTCCCAGCACTGGCTGGCAAAGTATAATAGTGTCTGCCAAAACATATATGTTGTTCTGGGGTGAAATTCAATTGCCAAAATAGCAATACCCTGAATCTGGTGTTCCAGCACTGTCTGGCAAAGTATAATAGTGTCTGCCAAAAAATATATTTAGTTCTGGGGTAAAATTCAATTGCCAAAATAGCAATACCCTGAATCTGGTGTCCCAGATGTTGCAGGCCAAGTATTAATCTGTCCGTAAAAGGGTATATTTTGTTCTGGGGTCAAATTCAATAGCCAAAATAGCAATACCCTGAATCTGGTGTCCCAGCACTGACTGGCAAAGTATAATAGTGTCTGCCAAAACATATATTTTGTTCTGGGGTGAAATTCAATTGCCAAAATAGCAATACCCTGAATCTGGTGTCCCAGCACTGGCTGGCAAAGTATAACAGTGTCCATCAAAACATATATTTTGTTCTGGGGTGAAATTCAATAGCCAAAATAGCAATACCCTGAATCTGGTGTCCCAGCACTGGCTGGCAAAGTATAATAGTGTCTGTCAAAAAATATATTTTGTTCTGGGGTGAAATTCAATAGCCAAAATAGCAATACCCTGTAACTGGTGTCCCAGCACTGGCTGGCAAATTATAATTGTGTCTGCCAAAACATATATTTTGTTCTGGGGTGAAATTTAATTGCCAAAATAGCAATACTCTGAATCTGGTGTCCCAGCACTGGCTGGCAAAGTATACCAGTGTCCGTCAAAACATATATTTTGTTCTGGGGTGAAATTCAATTGCCAAAATAGCAATACCCTGAATCTGGTGTCCCAGCTGTTGCAGGCCAAGTGTTAATCTGTCCGTAAAAGGTTATATTTTGTTCTGGGGCTAAATTAAATTGCCAATATAGCAATACCCTGAATCTGGTGTCCCAGCACTGGCTGGCAAAGTATAATAGTTTCTGCCAAAACATATATTTTGTTCTGGGGTGAAATTCAATTGCCAAAATAGCAATACCCTGAATCTGGTGTCCCAGCACTGGCTGGCAAAGTATAATAGTGTCTGCCAAAAAATATATATTGTTCTGGGGTGAAAATTAATTGCCAAAATAGCAATACCCTGAATCTGGTGTCCCAACTGTTGCAGGCCAAGTG
>JAKVIS010005497.1:0-11793 GCA_033119425.1 Bufotes viridis | reverse complement strand
ATCACTGAGAGACAACCATTAATGTTCCCAGGAGTGTACCATGCAACCACTATGTAGTTCCAGTGCCTGAGCTAATACAGAACAACAAATGAGCAGAGGTGTGAAGGGTATCGGACATTGAACCTAGGAGATACCTGAAGTTTTTTAGGTCAGGGTTCCTCATCCCCAGTCCTTAGGACCCACCTGCCGGTCATGTTTTTAGGATTTCCTTAGTATTGAGCAGGTGATATAATTAGTGTCAGTGCAGCAGGACTTACAACAGGTATTCCTTCTGTAGGATATTCTCAAATCATGACCGGCAGGGGGGTCCCGAGGACTAGAGCTGAAGAACACTGCTGATGATCTTCTAAGATGTTTCTTGTATTCCTGGAGTTGATAACATTTCCACCTCAGTCCAAACTGAAGACAATGACGTCAAAGACATTTATGATCGGTTCCCATCTGCTCTTCTCGTCAAAATGCAAATGACGAAGCCACCATTATAGTTACCGTCATCTGCTGTGACATCTCGATGTACGGGGAGATTTATATGACAATAAACCTGACTATAATCTTCGTGAGTTCCTCATGTCTACTTAGCTCAGGGCATTATAGACCTGGCTGGGGGTCTGAGGACTCATTCAGCGTGCCAGCGGATTATGTAAAACACACGTCTTCTACGTAGTCCACAGTCCCGGTCCTGCAGGGATAAACAGAGCTTCTCATACCACAAAAACACTTAATAGCCCTTAATCCATAAAATGACTACAGGATAGTTCTTCGAGGAGATCCCTTTGTTGCAGAAAGCACAATGGAAGCAAATAGGAGACTTGTGATCCCTACGAATGGTAATATTAATCGTATGGCGGCATTATTTATACAGTGTATAGCACAGTTATCAGGTATCTTTATGTAAGGAGTGTACTTGGGTCACTGAGTGACGGTATTCAATTAGGCATTGTGCGACACTTCTATTTAGGCGCTGTATATTATTTTTGCAGTTAATGGTGGTGGCAGCGGCATAGTATATTGTAGTTATTATTATTAGCAATATTAGCGTTATTTAGGCAGTGGTATGTAAGTATGATATTGTATGGCATTGTCCTTCAGGAACCATATACTGATTTGTACATTTTATGACACCACTTGGAGGTGCCAACTGATGGTGCCAGGCACTATCTAACAAGAAGAGTAGAGAACCTAGGACTGACCTCTGAGGAACCCGAACATGAAGAGGAAGAGGCGTAAGTAAGAGGCAAAGTTGTGAGAGGCTGATGGGGAGGTAGGATCATCAATGGAGATATTAAAATCACCCATAATAAGAGTTGGTGATTCAGAAGATAGGAAGTGAGGAAGCCAGGCAGCAAAGTGGTCCAGGAATTGGTGGGGGGAGTCTAAGTCTGATGGTATGGATCTCAAAAGAGGGGGATGTGAGAGAGGGTACAGGGTGAAGGACCTGAAATTTGCACTGTGGAGAAAGAAATATGCCTACCTCATCAGGTCTGGGGGTATGGGAGACGTGAAGACCACCATAGGATTAGGTTTCTGTAACGGCCAGCAAGGTCACAGATTTTGAGAGGAAGAAGTCGTGGATTGTGGGGAGTTTGTTACAAGAGACAGTTAGAAGAGACTTGAGAAGATGTACAGTGAATAATAATAAGAATTTCGGGGTTTCTATGTGTGATAGGTAAAAAGCTGAAGTTAGCAATATCCTCTGCAGCTAGTAGCAGGAGAACAGAAAGCGACAGCAACTGGTTGAATGATCTGTGAGGGTGTTTTTTATGCTGCACCATAGAGGAAGATGGGTCAGGGTGATGTATGAGGGTAAAAAGTGTATGTGAACTGAAGATGGGTGATGGACTGATGTGGAGAGAAGGGACAAAGGCCTGAAGTTCTGGATGAGTGGGAAGGTAGACAGCAGCAACAATGAGAATATAGGCAATGAACACAGTGAAAAAATACTGTAACATACCTGAGCTGTGTGTGAATTTGTTTAAGTAGCTCACATAGCATCCCTGTCTCATGCCCTGTCTAATTGCCAGGCGATTAGGCAATTTGGTAAAGATGGTGCTTTTTGGCTCATGCTTGACCCATGCAGGTGCTTCTCCTTAGACTGTGTCTACATTTATAGGGAGTGTGATCATAGAACTAGGGATAATTTAGCACAATATGGCAATGCTGGAGGGTGTTACAAGTAGTGATCAAAGTTCCAGGATCCTTACTTTACTTAAAGATGCTCCACAGGAGTTTTTGTCTGGCTTCACTCTTGTTTTTCTCTGACAGCACTGCTTTTTCATGCCGCTCTTACAGGACTTGATTGAGTGTTGTCGAAGTGTTCACTATGTGCGCTAGACGAAGATGTGCACCTTTTGCATTGAATCCGAATAGTGGGACTTCGAGAAGCTGGATGGTATATCCATCAAATCTCAAAAAGAGTTGGATGAGAGTAGTGTAGTGCATTGTAGTGCATTGGTGGTGTCAACAGTGGTCAGAGGAGGGCGCTCACACATGTAGAGAGGGTTCACCAACATCGCCGTATAAGAAGAGCTGGTGTATCTGAAAGGACAACCTCAGCATCACAAATTGATTCTGCAGTAGCCCCTGCAGTGACTGCCCGTTTACTTGAAGCAGGACCACATTCACACACTCCACTAGCCACTGACCTCTCGTCATCGCCAAGAGCGCCTGCACTGGAAGAGCCCATTGGAGGCATGAATGGAAAACATTAGGGTTCAGTGAAGAAAGCAGGTTCTGCCTTGGTACTAATGATGACCACATCATAGTTCTCAGGAGAGTGGAGAGCGCCTACAGCCATCATACGTAGAGTGGAGACACACAGGACTAACGCCAGGTGTCATGGTGTAGGGTGCCATTAGTTACGATGACTGTTCCTGTTTGGTATTCGTGGAGGGAACATTGACCAGCGTTCTGTACGTCTAGGACATTGTGAAACCAGTCCCACTGGCTTTTTTTGACTCAGGAGATGTAGTGGTCCCAACAATGCCGCCACTTACTGCCCGCACTACACGCCATGCTCTTCAGAGTATCCAGTGGTTCACTGGTTAAAGGGTTAAACTGTACTGTATGCAATGCTTGTATCCCAAAGGCTGAATACCTGGATTTGAGGGTTAATGGCTTCTTGAACATTGTTAGTGGGTGTGGGCTGGTCTCACCCCTTGGGAGTTAGGAGTCGTGGCTAGTGGGGAGTGTGCAGTCAGCATTTGATGTGTGAGCAGCTAAAGAGAGAAGCTGGTGCCTGCGAGAAGCAGCCGACAGGGGTACACCGACTCCGTGAGCTACACCTGTCACGGATAATCCGCGAGAATATTGATCAATCCTCCCAATATTACCAGTATTACTATCCCATATGGATCAATCAGTCTATTAAACAGTATTTGGGCCTACAGATTACAATATGATTAGTCAGAGCGGCTACTCTTGTATGCCCAGAGAACAAAGGGTCCTTTTGGTCAATAAACATGATCACAGCCTGTTTCCTGGAGTCCCTACACATAACTAAAGCTTCCTGCCCCTTAGAGATTTCACAGGTAGGTGTGAAAGCCCTTCAAAAGAAACCTTTTGGTGGGTCACTTGCATATAGAAGTAGGTAAGCTAGCAGCCAGACTCCTTGGCGCCGTATTCTCACATTGAAACATGTATGTAAGATATTATTTTTACCTTTTAAGACAGACCATGCATCTCACGGACATGCAACTTACATAATCGTGTCCCTCAGAATTTACTTGACATTTCCATAGGTCACACATGACTTTAATAGGTGTCCAGGTGAAGTTATGGGGTTTATCAATAATAAATAATTTTAGATAATCTTGTTTGATATCCCTGAACTCCATATTTTGTGGGGAATGTGAATCTGCGCTGCTAATTATATACAGCGGAGGCATCCCGAAATATGGCTCATGCCATATTTCAGAACTTGCATTCGCTCAGAGATACAGCCTGCCCCCAACAGGCGGATTCTCAAGTCCCCGCCCCTGATCCTGAGAATCCATATAGCCCTGAGCTAGGATCTGCAGGGGAGTTCTCCATTTTAACATCACCTGAAGAGAGCCTCGCCAGAGAACCATTGGGCTGTAGGCATATTTGGATTTATTACCCTCTGACAAAGATTTCTTGACTTATCCCTGCAACGGACTATTTCACCAACGGACATCTTTTCCTACAGAAAATAAGTATTTTCTTTCTTTTCTCCCTTTGGTTTCTAGGACTATACTTTCCTTAATTATTGTTTTAATAATCACTGTACATATCGATAACCTGTATTGTATATATAATAAATGACCTTCAAGTCATTTCTCTAGTCATATGCCTGTTCCAAACACTGCAAAAACGTACTCTAGTCTCTCCGAAGAGAAAGCTACTCGGTTCTGTGCTATCCAGATAGTGGGTTCCTTGCTCCCAGTGATCGCAAGGTGGTGGCAGTTTAACTACCCTGAGTGTGGTTCTGATCCGGTCGGTCACACGCTCACTTGTGGTCAATCTGCGGTCCAATCCTCGCACTTTCAGCCTACCGACTTTACGGACTCAAGTTAGACTGTCGGCGAGCTGAAAGCGGCTGGGAGGCCTGTTTTGCGGATCGACCACTAGGGGTGCTGTGACGGTGTTGTGACGTATGTTGGCCGCGGCGGTCGGTATCGTCACATATTGGTTGGCAGCTACTGGGATTCTTTTTGCATGTGTTGAGAACATCTGAACAGAGTTGAATTAATTTTACCTCTGTCAGAACCAAACCAATTTGGTGGTGGTGTGGCTGAGTGCAATACATTTATTGGTGTGTACAAAGAGATTGTGTAGTCCAGTACCCTCCCCGAAATCTTGTTTTCTTTATCTATCTTTTATTTTGGCGTGAAAATGTCCAGGGAATACAAGAAAATGGCTTTGGCAGATCTGGAAAATCTGTGCCAAGAACGGGGTATTGAAGTCGGTCGCAGAACAAAAACCGACCTGATAAAAGACTTGTTCCGATGGGGATAGCCAACAACTGCGGGGGTTGGATGTGTCTACTGCGGAAGACACCGCCCATCGGACTCGAGTCCTGAGGAACCGGAGACTGAGAGTCCTAACCACACGGAGGGGGAACATCCTGCGGGCCCTGTTAGCCCCCAGAGCAGTATTTCAGTACGGATCCTAATTTGTCTTCACGCACTTGCCTGGAACCGGCCAGTAACGGACTATCTATTTATACGACTTATGATGCAGCAGGCCCTCCAACAGCTAATGGACACTGACCCGGTAAAGTACCTGCAGTACATGGCGGAAGAACGCCGAGCTGAGAGGGAGGCCGCTGCTGCAGAAAGCCGAGCTGAGAGGGAGGCCGCAGAGCGGAAACGCCAGCATGAACTGAGCATGGCCAGAATATACCAATCCAGCCGAAGCTCATCACCCAACTTTCCAGCTGGAGGAGCAGAATCACACGTGAGTGCAAAATTTAAATTTGCTCATATGGAAAAGGACACTGACATAGACTTGTTTTTGCGATCCTTTGAGAAAGCCTGCCGCCAGTATCGTCTGCCCCAAGAGCAGTGGGCCAGACATCTGACGCCCTTGTTGCGCTACAAAGCGCTGGATGTGTTTGCGGAGTTATCCACGGAGCAGGATGACGATTATTCTGCTATAAAAGACGCTATTGTTGCTAAGTACCAGCTGACCCTGAAGTCTATAGGAAAAGGTTTAGGTCCTTACAAAAGGATCGTACGGACTCTTATCCGGATGTGGTCAGCAGCTTACGCACCACATTCCGCCAGTGGACTTTAGGCCTAACAAAAGGGTCCTATGATGCCTTGGAGGACTTGATGGTGCTTGATCAGCTTCTTTGTATTTGCCCTACGGATGTGAGACAATTTGTGCTAGAACGGAAGCTCATGGCCAGCAACCGCTGCCGCAGAGTTAGCGGAGACTTTTGTAACAACCCGGGTGCCCGAGCTGCGCAAGTCTGCACCATCTAACGGGAGAGGAGGTCCGCCCTATGGCCGGGCAGACCTCCTGCCTCTGTGGGCCGTCCACCACCGAGACCCCCAAGTGCATCTGCTGCTTTCAGACCTGGGGCACCTTATGGAATCACCTGTCACTACTGCCGCAAGCCTGACATATGAAATTCAACTGTCCTGAGCGAAGACAGTCACCGCCAGCATCTGGACCCCTGTACCTCGCCCACGACAGACACAGCCAGCCAGCGCACTCCCAGCGTGAACCATCCTCTTCAACTGTTTTGTTCTTAGGGGGAGAGGAGGTTCACCCCATCACCAGCAATCACCAGCTTGTTACGGTGAATGACCAGCCTGCCACCGGCTTCCGGGACACGGAGCTGATGTCACCCTGGTGCGTCCGCACCTTGTGCCAACAAAGGATATCATCCCAGACAAGTATCTCACCCTCACCGGAGTGGGGGCACTCTATCTCACATTCCCCAAGCCCGGGTTTCCATCGACTGGGGGTGGGTGTTCAAGAAAAGGTAGTGGGTGTTCTAGACCAGCTACCAGTGCCTGTTTTGTTGGGGTCCGATTTAGGCAAGCTGGTGTCATATTATGAACCCGCCACGAATCCCTCGGGATCCCAGGAAGGGGGTCCGCCTCTGCTCCCCACCCAGGTGCTCGGCACCCAGGGACAAAAGTGTGGGGAGGGGGTTGAATGTATCCAGTGTTAATGTCGATAAAATGCATGACGCACCTAAGCTAATGTGAATTCTATAAGTGACGGGGAAATGCTAAGCTGCCTTGCTCCGAGGTCAGACCTGTCCTAGCCGTGACTCGGAGTCGGGCTACCCAGAACCTGAGCTCAGAACAGGGGAAGTGGCCCGGCCTCCTCCCACTCCTCTGACAACAGGGAGGGTGACTGTCAGCAGCAGGCCTCGTATGCCACGGGCCAGCTAGCTGAAACAGATCGTGCTGCCTTCGAGCACGCACTCCAAACCGATCCTAGCCTTCGAGGATCTCAGAAGACAGGCTTGAGCCTCTCACGGACGGGGCCGGGTTCAAAGTGTACTGGGAAGGTGGGAAGTTGTATAGTGAGGCGATACAACTCCACCGAAGGTGGAATGACCGCGAGTACCAGATTGCTTGTGGTACCTAGTGCCTTCCGGGGCATGTGCTGAAATCCGCACATGACATCCCCTTGGCAGGACACTTAGGGATTCGCAGGACACTTGACCGTATTCAGGGGCATTTCTACTGGCCTAGAATGAGGATAGACGTCACCAATTATTGTCGCTCCTGTACTGTGTGTCAGAAGGTGAAGCGAGCTGGGACTCCGCGCTAGCAGCTCCCTTGTGTCCACTGCCAATCATAAGTGAGCCCTTTCACCGAGTGGCCGTGGGACATAATTGACCTCTGCCCATTCTCAGCCACAGCGGCAAGAAGTACATCTTGACGCTGGTGGATTATGCGACTCGCCACCCGATGCGGTCGCCTCTCTTCCTGAGGGCAGACAAAGTAGCAGACGCACTACTTGCCATATTTTCGTGTAGGGTTCCCTGCGGAGATGCTCACAGATCAGGGACCCCAGTTTATGTCTGAACTGATGGACGCCCTGGCGGCAAAGATCCAGATGACGCACCTCGCCTCCAGTCCGTACTCACCCGCAAACCAACGGGCTCTGTGAGCGCTTTAACGCGTCGTTAAAGCAGATGCTGGCCACGCTCGCTGAGTCGCAGGGTGGGGACTGGGAACGATACTTGCCTCATCTGCTGTTTGCCTACAGGGAAGTACCGCAGGAGTCCACCGGGTTCTCCCCGCTTGAACTCCTGTATGGTAGGAACGTGCGAGGACCATTACAGCTGATGCGAGAAACGTGGGAAGGCAAAGGTGATCCCACGGATGTCTCTGTAGTGGAGTATGTCCTGAAGTTCAGAGATAAATGGAGTCACTCTCTGCCATGGTAACAGAGAACCTGGCTCAGGCCCAGGCCAAACAGAAACTATGGTATGACCGCACCGCAGGAGACCGGGCATTCGAATAGGAGACAAGGTCTATGCCCTTCTTCCCATACGGCACAATAAGTTACAGGCAGCATGGGAGGGGCCATACACCATAGAGAAGCGCTTGAACCCCTGACATACTTGGTGAATATGGGGGTAGAGCAGAAGGCCTTTCACATTAACATGCTGAAGGCCCACCACGATAGAACCCAGTATGCACTCCCAGTGTGCAGCCGGTTAGAACAGGGCGAGACAGATCCTCTGGTAGATCTGCTGGCTGACACCCAGGAAACGGACGGAGACCTAAATGTCAACCCGCAGCTCTCCCCATCCCAGAGAGAGCAGTTACAGGAGGTGTTAGGTCGGTACCACCGACCTTTCTCAGGTATCCCGGACGGACCACTCTGGTCGCTCACCGTAGATACCGAACACATCCCCTCATCAAACAATCCGCCTACCGGATCTCTCCAGAGGTGCAGGCGGACATGCAGCGCAGGTGGGGAGATGCTAGAACTGGGGGTCATTCAGCGGTCCTGTAGTCCATGGGCAGCACCCGCCGCCTTGGTACCCAAGAAAGACAAGACAACGCGGTTTTGCGTGGACTACCGGAAGTTGAACGCCGTAACCACTACAGACGCCTACCCCATGCCTCGCATCGATGAGATGCTAGATAAGCTGGCGGCTGCCAGCTATCTATCCATCATGGATCTGAGCCGGGGGTACTGGCAGATCCCTCTTGCCCCAGATGCGCGGCAGAAGTCGGCTTTATCACTCCCTTCGGGCTCTTCGAATTCACGACGATGCCCTTCGGGATGAAAACGCGCCTGCCACGCTCCAGCGGGCTATGAACGACCTGCTGGAGGAACTGCAACCATTCGCTGCAGCCTATTTGGACGATATAGCGGTGTTTAGCCCCACATGGGAAGAACACCTCAAACATCTGTCCCAGGTACTGCAACGGTTGGCTGCCGCCAATTTGACCATTAAGCCCAGTAAGTGTCAAATCGGCATGGGGGAAGTCCAGTATTTAGGGCACCGAGTGGGAGGGAACACCCTGAAGCCGGACACGGGAAAGGTTGACGCCATCTTAGCGTGGCCTCGGCCTATCACCAAGCGACAGGTTCAGGCATTCCTGGGGACCGCGGGCTACTATAGGAAGTTTGTACCGGCCTACAGTGCCATCGCGAAGCTCCCTAACGGATGCCACTGGCAAGAAGCACCCAAAAGTGGTTACGTGGACCCCTGCGTGTGAGAACGCCTTCCGGGTCTTGAAGCAGGCGCTAGCTAGTGCCCCGGTGCTTCAAGCTCCAGATTTCAGCCGTCGGTTCATAGTGCAAACCGACGCCTCCGATCACGGCCTTGGCGCTGTTTTAAGCCAGGTGGATGGAAAGGGGGACGAGCATCCTCTTCTGTACCTGAGCCGGAAGCTTCTTCCCGAGAAGTCTCCTACTCAACTACAGAAAAGGAGTGTCTGGCGATTGTGTGGGCCCTACAGAAGCTTCAATCCTATCTGTACGGCCGCTCCTTCACAATCATTACGGACCATAATCCTCTCAGTTGGCTGAACCGTACTGCGTGGGTCCAACGGGAAGCTCCTACGTTGGAGCTTGTCGCTGCAGCAGTACGATTTTACCATCCAGCACAGGGCAGGCAGCAGACATCAAAATGCAGATGGCTTATCCCGATGCAATGCCGGTCCAAACCGATCAGCGCAGGTTAGCGGCGACGCCACCCGCCTTGTGGACGACGCCTAGCCGCAGACGCGGGGGAGGTGTCACGGATAATCCGCGAGAATATTGATCAATCCTCCCAATATTACCAGTATTACTATCCCATATGGATCAATCAGTCTATTAAACAGTATTTGGGCCTACAGATTACAATATGATTAGTCAGAGCGGCTACTCTTGTATGCCCAGAGAACAAAGGGTCCTTTTGGTCAATAAACATGATCACAGCCTGTTTCCTGGAGTCCCTACACATAACTAAAGCTTCCTGCCCCTTAGAGATTTCACAGGTAGGTGTGAAAGCCCTTCAAAAGAAACCTTTGGTGGGTCACTTGCATATAGAAGTAGGTAAGCTAGCAGCCAGACTCCTTGGCGCCGTATTCTCACATTGAAACATGTATGTAAGATATTATTTTTACCTTTTAAGACAGACCATGCATCTCACGGACATGCAACTTACATAATCGTGTCCCTCAGAATTTACTTGACATTTCCATAGGTCACACATGACTTTAATAGGTGTCCAGGTGAAGTTATGGGGTTTATCAATAATAAATAATTTTAGATAATCTTGTTTGATATCCCTGAACTCCATATTTTGTGGGGAATGTGAATCTGCGCTTGCTAATTATATACAGCGGAGGCATCCCGAAATATGGCTCATGCCATATTTCAGAACTTGCATTCGCTCAGAGATACAGCCTGCTCCCTCAACAGGCGGATTCTCAAGTCCCCGCCCTGATCCTGAGAATCCATATAGCCCTGAGCTAGGATCTGCAGGGGAGTTCTCCATTTTAACATCACCTGAAGAGAGCCTCGGCCAGAGAACCATTGGGCTGTAGGCATATTTGGATTTATTACCCTCTGGACAAAGATTTCTTGGACTTATCCCTGCAACGGACTATTTCACCAACGGACATCTTTTCCTACAGAAAATAAGTATTTTCTTTCTTTTCTCCCTTTGGTTTCTAGGACTATACTTTCCTTAATTATTGTTTTAATAATCACTGTACATATCGATAACCTGTATTGTATATATAATAAATGACCTTCAAGTCATTTCTCTAGTCATATGCCTGTTCCAAACACTGCAAAAACGTACTCTAGTCTCTCCGAAGAGAAAGCTACTCGGTTCTGTGCTATCCAGATAGTGGGTTCCTTGCTCCCAGTGATCGCAAGGTGGTGGCAGTTTAACTACCCTGAGTGTGGTTCTGATCCGGTCGGTCACACGCTCACTTGTGGTCAATCTGCGGTCCAATCCCCGTACTTTCAGCCTACCGACTTTACGGACTCAAGTTAGACTGTCGGCGAGCTGAAAGCGGCTGGGAGGTCTGTTTTGCGGATCGACCACTAGGGGTGCTGTGACGGTGTTGTGACGTATGTTGGCCGCGGCGGTCGGTATCGTCACAACACCGACAAATAGCAACCGAAAACCAGTTGGAGAAGGAAGCAGTGAACATTACAGAAAAAGGAACAGGGCATGGACAATAAGGTCAGTGATGGTAACACATGAATGTAGGCTGTGGACTTTACTGCATTTGGTTGGGGAAAAGGAGTGCGTAAAGGCTGCTATACACATTATATAGTTGGCAGCAGCGACATTTATCTAGTGTAAGATCAGCTTCAGCTGTCATTGTAATCCTGCCTTTGGTGATAATGAGATGACTGCTTAAAGGTGATCTTTACAGAGCTTGAAATGCCAGCCTATCGAAAAAAACTGAAAACTGTGTGCAAACTGTGGCATCGGCTCGGGATTTTTACAAAGAATGTATAACATATAAGCCTGATTTAAACAATAGATCATTTTACTGTTGACACATTCCCTTTAACCCCTTCCCTGTACATGTAAGGGCTTTAAAGATGGCCGCCATTTTTCTAAAGCAAGTTTTAAACAGCAGACACCTGCTGTGATCAAAGAGGTCATACACACACTAACAGACTATCAGCAAAACTATAGTTTGCCCTGCAAAAAAAAAAAAAGCTCTGTAGATGGAAATATAAAAAAAGTTATGAGGGTCAGAATATGGCAGTGAAAAGAAAAAAATACATTTTTCCAAAGTTTTTTTTTTCCAGCATGAAAATTCAAGAAAAACTATATAAATGAGTAAAGTGTAAAATTGTCGTTATAACGTAATATAAAAATAGTATGGTTCC
>JAKVIS010005496.1:0-11988 GCA_033119425.1 Bufotes viridis | reverse complement strand
TCAACCATAATGTATTACAGGGTCAGCTCACCAGCAGGCCCTCAACCATAATGTATTACAGGGTCAGCTCACCAGCAGGCCCTCAACCATAATGTATTACAGGGTCAGCTCACCAGCAGGCCCTCAACCATAATGTATTACAGGGTCAGCTCACCAGCAGGCCCTCAACCATAATGTATTACAGGGTCAGCTCACCAGCAGGCCCTCAACCATAATGTATTACAGGGTCAGCTCACCAGCAGGCCCTCAACCATAATGTATTACAGGGTCAGCTCACCAGCAGGCCCTCAACCATAATGTATTACAGGGTCAGCTCACCAGCAGGCCCTCAACCATAATGTATTACAGGGTCAGCTCACCAGCAGGCCCTCAACCATAATGTATTACAGGGTCAGCTCACCAGCAGGCCCTCAACCATAATGTATTACAGGGTCAGCTCACCAGCAGGCCCTCAACCATAATGTATTACAGGGTCAGCTCACCAGCAGGTCCTCAACCATAATGTATTACAGGGTCAGCTCAGCAGCAGGTCCTCAACCATAATGTATTACAGGGTCAGCTCACCAGCAGGCCCTCAACCATAATGTATTACAGGGTCAGCTCACCAGCAGGCCCTCAACCATAATGTATTACAGGGTCAGCTCACCAGCAGGCCCTCAACCATAATGTATTACAGGGTCAGCTCACCAGCAGGCCCTCAACCATAATGTATTACAGGGTCAGCTCACCAGCAGGCCCTCAACCATAATGTATTACAGGGTCAGCTCACCAGCAGGCCCTCAACCATAATGTATTACAGGGTCAGCTCAGCAGCAGGCCCTCAACCATAATGTATTACAGGGTCAGCTCACCAGCAGGCCCTCAACCATAATGTATTACAGGGTCAGCTCACCAGCAGGTCCTCAACCATAATGTATTACAGGGTCAGCTCACCAGCAGGCCCTCAACCATAATGTATTACAGGGTCAGCTCACCAGCAGGCCCTCAACCTACAAGTCCAGTCTCACTATCCAAGGGTCTGGTCAACACAGTCCTCACCCTGACGGCACAGTGGGCGAACGTTGTGGAGGCCGGGAGCGTGTCGGCTGCTGGCACCAGACTTGCCCTCCAATAGAGCCTCGTTAAAGTGTTTACTCATTCCAATTACAGGGCCTCGAAAGAGTCAAGTTCAGTGAATAGAATAGAAACAATATTTATTCTCCTTCCTAAGTACAACAGAAAAGTTGTCCAAATATGAATGATTAACCCATTAAACCGGGGATAAAAAACTAATATGAGAAGTTCTTATTCTAAAAATCTTCATCTATTTGCATATTATAAGTTATAGCAGCGAGAGGATTTAAATCACATCCACCCGGATATAAGATAACAGACAAATCAACCGATTTATTACCGTTTTGCTCCGAAAATTCTAAATTTAAATTTTTATTATTTTGTAAATCCACCTTTCTGTTCCCAGTGTCGGTACATACTGGTCGACTCTTTTCTTCAGCTCTACCCACAAGTGTTGGATTGGGTTGAGGTCCGCGGACTGTGGGGCCGATCCGGCTCCGGCGCACGCTTCGTGTCCCTTGTTTCTTCCAGACCCATGTGCCCATCAGAGCCCAGTCTATTGACTTGCATCTCCCAATCACCTGTTTTCAATCTTACGCCTCTGCTCGTCGGTGTACATTACGGGATCTTAAATATTCCTGGATATTAGAGATCACGGGACCTCACACACGACTACACCATATACACTACTTGAGTTTGGACAGAGGCTGGGCTGAGATGGTGTCGGATGGCGTTAGGTTTACGGAGAGCACCTAATCTGCCCAATTAGGGGTCCCAGTCTGCTCCGGGATACCCCCCCCATAAGTGTGGTCGGAATAAATGCATTTGTTGTTCCCGTATGCAAACGGCCGAGACCTTTAATCCTACAGCGAGTGGGGATACAGACGATATAGGTCAGATCTGAACCGTAGCCCACAATCCGGTCACATGGATGGCGGCAATCTCCGACATGTAGGCTGCACATCAGGGTGCGGGAGCGTATTCAGACACGCCTCATTACAAGAGACATCGAGGGAATACGTCCAGCTCACGTGTTCAGGGGATTGAAAGGGTTACTCCGCCAGTGGAGGGGGGGGGGGGCGCCACGGAAAACCCTCCGCGGTAGAGAAACCTTCTGCACGTATGAGCTCGGTCCTTGTGGGTTTAAACAAGAGAGGTGATTTGATTCTGGAATATTAATGAGCGCTATCCTGAGTATTGCCAGTCTTGTCATAAGCAATATGTTTTTTATTATATCTGCTTTTCTTGTCGGTGAAGGGTTAATGAGTGAGGTGAATGTCCAGACCGCCGCCCCAGGTGAGCCTGCCCTGGACTGTAATGTGGGTCCAAAACGCGTAGATTCTGTATTGTCATCCTGGAATAAAGAATTGGATTTTAGAAGCTTTCCGTTTTTTCTCACATGACAAGTTAGAAGCCGATCCTAGCTGCGTCCGTGCTTCTGGGAGGCGGATATGGGGAGCGCCGCAATTTTTTATGTTTTGTATATACATTACTTGATGTTATATATTAAGGGATCTCTGATATCACTGGATCTTATACATTACCAGAGCAGAAGACTACAACTCCCAGCATGTCCAGCCCGTTATTATGTGATATCAGAGGACATTACAGGAGGAGGTAGAAGAGGAGAGGACTACAACTCCCAGCATGTCCAGCCTGTTATTATGTGATATCAGAGGACATTACAGGAGGAGGTAGAAGAGGAGAGGACTACAACTCCCAGCATGTCCAGCCTGTTATCATGTGATATGAGAGGACATTACAGGAGGAGGTAGAAGAGGACTACAACTCCCATCATTTCAGTGTCTCTCACATTGAATTCTGCACTTCCAGTTAAAGCTCCGCCCCTTCAGGTCACATGACGTCTTTATAGCTTCAAGTCACCCTTCTCTTCAGCACTACAGAGCCCCGCCCACAACTGCTCTGATCACATGATGGTCACGTTATCGCAGGTCCTTTACCACCACATATCTTCCACATTGCTGAGCTCTGCCCCTTATGTCACATGATATTATCGCAGGTCCTTCACCATTACATACATTTTGTACTGCAACACTCCGCCCCCTCCATCACTAATCACATGATGGGGACGTCACCGCAAGTCCTCACGTATCTTTCACAATACTGAGCTCCGCCCCCTCCGGCACTGATGACGATGACGTGACCGCAGGTCCTTAACTATTAATAGTATACTGTAAACTTCGCCCCCCAGTAATGATCACATGATGATGACGTCACCGCAGGTCCTTCTACCTTCTTTCTCCATGGAGAAGCTGCCCCCGGCCGCCATGATGGAGGCTCCCCTCCCAGGTAACAGGAGCTGTGGATGGGTCTGGTCAGGGCTGACACTGCGGGATGTGCGGGGAGATTCCTGGCGGCGGCCCGCCACTGCCGACACCTGGAGGAATGACCCTCCTCCCCCATATACTGCGACCTGTGGTCGACCCTCCCCCTTTATATATACCACATGTGACTGAGGCCCCTCCCCCTGTATATACAGCATGTGACTGAGGCCCCTCCCCCTGTATATACTGCATGGGACTGAGGCCCCTCCCCCTGTATATACTGCATGTGACTGAGGCCCCTCCCCCTGTATATACTGCATGTGACTAAGGCAACTCCCCCTGTATATACTGCATGTGACTGAGGCCCCTCCCCCTGTATATACCGCATGTACCTGAGGCCCCTCCCCCTGTATATACTGCATGTGACTGAGGCCCCTCCCCTGTATATACCCCATGTGACTGAGGCCCCTCCCCCTGTATATACAGAATATGCCTGAGGCCCCATCCCCTGTATATACAGCGTGTGACTGAGGCCCCTCCCCCTGTATATACTGCATGTGACTGAGGCCCCTCCCCCTGTATATACAGCATGTGCCTGAGGCCCCTCCCCCTGTATAAACCGCATGTGACTGAGGCCCCTCCTCCTGTATAAACCGCATGTGACTGAGGCCCCTCCCCCTGTATATACAGTTCTCTATAATTGTCGGGGTCCCACTTGAGATATTCTCATGAGTAGAGTTGAGCGAACTTCTATTTTCAGTTCGGCGTCCAAAGTTCGGGTTCGGGTTATCGTAGCATCCCGTTATGGATTCCGCTACCACGGACCATAACGGCATTTGTAATCCATAAGGGGATTCTTCAATGAACCCGAACCTTGGACAACACTAAGGACCTGGGGTGACGTCACCGTCATGTGATCAGTGCAGGGGGCGTGGCTCAGTACTGGATCACCTCTTATCCAATCCAGTGCTGAGCCACGCCCCCTGCACGGATCACATGACGGTGACGTCACCCCAAGGTCCTCCGTGTTGTCCAAGGTTCGGGTTCATTGAAGCAGCCCCTTATGGATTACAAATGCCGTTATGGTCCGTGGTAGCGGAATCCATAACGGGATGCTACGATAACCTGAACCCGAACTTTGGAAAACGAACTTAAAACAGAAGTTCTCTCAACTCCAGTCCTGATGCGGGATTTTGGACGGAGATTATAGCGCAGCACGCTGTGACTGAACTGAAGACGTCCTGATGCGTCCTGAACGGATTTCTCTCCTTTCGGAATGCATTAGGATCATCCTGATCAGTTATTTTCCAGTATTGAGCCCAGAGGACGGATCTCAGTGCCGGAAAAGAAAAGCGCTAGTGTGAAGGTACCCTAATACAGATAATCACAGACAAATCTGCCCCCGCCAAGAGGTGGAAATCGAAACTAATGATCTCATTGGTTATTCATAAAAGGCAATACTTCCGCACTATACTAACAGAATTCTAATTAATTAAGAAGTTTATGAGAAACCAAAACATAACATTCTTGGAAATCAAACTCTGATAAGGGAGTGAGGGAGCTGCTTCCATGGCCTTGAGCTAAGGAACATTTGGTTCATACACAGAAACTCCCTACCCCCCCCCCCCCCCCCCATCCTGGGACTGGGACAGAAGGATCCTACATGAGGAGGTGCAGTGGATTCACAGTAGATAGAGGTGATCCGTCCATCTCCAAGAGGAGGACTGGGACAGAAGGATCCCACATAAGGAGGTGCAGTGGAATCACAGGAGATAGAGGTGATCTGTCCGTCTCCAAGAGGAGGACTGGGAGAGGATCCTACATGAGGAGGTGCAGTGGATTCACAGGAGATAGAGGTGATCTGTCCGTCTCCAAGAGGAGGACTGGGACAGAAGGATCCTACATAAGGAGGTGCAGTGGATTCATAGGAGATACAGGTGATCCGTCCACCTCCAAGAGGAGGACTGGGACAGAAGGATCCCACATGAGAAGGTGCAGTGGATTCACAGTAGATAGAGGTGATCTGTCCATCTCCAAGAGGAGGACTGGGACAGAAGGATCCTACATGAGAAGGTGCAGTGGATTCACAGTAGATAGAGGTGATCTGTCCATCTCCAAGAGGAGGACTGGGACAGAAGGATCCTACATAAGGAGGTGCAGTGGATTCACAGGTGATAGAGGTGATCCGTCCGTCTCCAAGAGGAGGACTGGGACAGACGGATCCCACATAAGGAGGTGCAGTGGATTCATAGGAGATAGAGGTGATCTGTCCATCTCTAAGAGGAGGACTGGGACAGAAGGATCCTACATAAGGAGGTGCAGTGGATTCACAGGAGATAGAGGTGATCCGTCCGTCTCCAAGAGGGAGGACTGGGACAGAAGGATCCTACATAAGGAGGTGCAGTGGAATCACAGGAGATAGAGGTGATCCGTCCATCTCCAAAAGGAGGACTGGGACAGACGGATCCCACATAAGGAGGTGTAGTGGATTCACAGGAGATAGAGGTGATCCATCCGTCTCCAAAAGGAGGACTGGGAGAGGATCCTACATAAGGAGGTGCAGTGGATTCACAGGTGATAGAGGTGATCTGTCCATCTCTAAGAGGAGGACTGGGAGAGGATCCTACATAAGGAGGTGCAGTGGATTCATAGGAGATAGAGGTGATCCATCCGTCTCCAAGAGGAGGACTGGGACAGAAGGATCCCACATAAGGAGGTGCAGTGGAATCACAGGAGATAGAGGTGATCTGTCCGTCCCCAAGAAGAGTACTGGGACAGAAGGATCCCACATGAGGAGGTGCAGTGGATTCACAGGAGATAGAGGTGATCTGTCCGTCTCCAAGAGAAGGACTGGGACAGAAGGATCCTACATGAGGAGGTGCAGTGGATTCATAGGAAATAGAGGTCGTCTGTCCATCTCCAAGAGGAGGATTGGGACAGAAGGATCCCACATAAGGAAGTGCAGTGGATTCACAGGTGATAGAGGTGATCCGTCCGTCTCCAAGAGGGAGGACTGGGACAGAAGCATCCTACATGAGGAGGTGCAGTGGATTCACAGGTGATAGAGGTGATCCGTCCGTCTCCAAGAGGAGGACTGGGACAGAAGGATCCCACATAAGGAGGTGCAGTGGATTCACAGGAGATAGAGGTGATCCGTCCATCTCCAAGAGGAGGACTGGGACAGAAGGATCCTACATAAGGAGGTGCAGTGGATTCATAGGAGATAGCGGTGATCCGTCCGTCTCCAAGAGGAGGACTTGGACAGAAGGATCCCACATAAGGAGGTGCAGTGGATTCATAGATCATTGAGGTGATCTGTCCATCTCCAAGAGGAGGACTGGGACAGAAGGATCCTACATAAGGAGGTGCAGTGGATTCACAGGAGATAGAGGTGATCCGTCCGTCTCCAAGAGGAGGACTGGGACAGAAGGATCCTACATAAGGAGGTGCAGTGGATTCACAGAAGATAGAGGTGATCTGTCCATCTCCAAGAGGAGGACTGGGACAGAAGGATCCTACATGAGGAGGTGCAGTGGATTCAAAGGAGATACAGGTGGTCCGTCCATCTCCAGAAGGAGGACTGGGACAGAAGGATCCTACATGAGGAGGTGCAGTCGATTCATAGGAGATAGAGGTGATCCATCCGTCTCCAAGAGGAGGACTGGGAGAGGATCCTACATGAGGAGGTGCAGTGGATTCACAGGTGATAGAGGTGATCTGTCCGTCTCCAAGAGGAGGACTGGGACAGAAGGATCCCACATGAGGAGGTGCAGTGGATTCACAGGAGATAGAGGTGATCCGTCCGTCTCCAAGAGGAGGACTGGGACAGAAGGATCCTACATAAGGAGGTGCAGTGGATTCACAGAAGATAGAGGTGATCTGTCCATCTCCAAGAGGAGGACTGGGACAGAAGGATCCTACATGAGGAGGTGCAGTCGATTCATAGGAGATAGAGGTGATCCATCCGTCTCCAAGAGGAGGACTGGGAGAGGATCCTACATGAGGAGGTGCAGTGGATTCACAGGTGATAGAGGTGATCTGTCCGTCTCCAAGAGGAGGACTGGGACAGAAGGATCCCACATGAGGAGGTGCAGTGGATTCACAGGAGATAGAGGTGATCCGTCCGTCTCCAAGAGGAGGACTGGGACAGAAGGATCCTACATGAGGAGGTACAGTGGATTCACAGGTGATAGAGGTGATCTGTCCGTCTCCAAGAGGAGGACTGGGACAGAAGGATCCTACATGAGGAGGTGCGGTGGATTCACAGGTGATAGAGGTGATCTGTCCGTCTCCAAGAGGAGGACTGGGACAGAAGGATCCCACATATTGAGGTGCAGTGGATTCACAGGAGATAGAGGTGATCCGTCCGTCTCCAAGAGGAGGACTGGGACAGAAGGATCCTACATGAGGAGGTACAGTGGATTCACAGGTGATAGAGGTGATCTGTCCGTCTCCAAGAGGAGGACTGGGACAGAAGGATCCTACATGAGGAGGTGCGGTGGATTCATAGGAGATAGAGGTGATCCGTCCGTCTCTAAGAGGAGGACTGGGACAGAAGGATCCTACATAAGGAGGTGCAGTGGATTCATAGGAGATAGAGGTGATCCGTCCATCTCTAAGAGGAGGACTGGGACAGAAGGATCCTACATAAGGAGGTGCAGTGGATTCATAGGAGATAGAGGTGATCCGTCCATCTCTAAGAGGAGGACTGGGACAGAAGGATCCTACATGAGGAGGTGCAGTGGATTCATAGGAGATAGAGGTGATCTGTCCGTCTCCAAGAGGAGGACTGGGACAGAAGGATCCTACATAAGGAGGTGCAGTGGATTCATAGGAGATAGAGGGGATCCGTCCGTCTCCAAGAGGAGGACTGGGACAGAAGGATCCTACATGAGGAGGTGCAGGGAGGGATATAAAAAGGCTGACTTCCCACCCCACAACATCTCATCCCGTATTCACCGTTATCCATCACTAAGATGTCTATATTTTGTGGATGCGTTGCGATCTGGAATGTGATAACTGAGGGACAGATAGTCGTATGGCCAGGGTGCGCTGTGTCCTATTGTGGAGCGCACACCTCATGCGGAGGGAACGCGTGCTGTGCATGCGTACTACCATCATGTATATTGATATTGGTGGGGTAGTAGAGTGTCAGACGTACCAGGGAGCCAGTAGGGAGATGAGGAACCCACTGGCAGTAAGCAGCTGACAGTCCAGAAACACGGTACAAGTTTCGGGATAATCCAAGAGGGGTAGTCAATGTCCAATCCGGGTCGAGGCAGGCAGCGAAGGTTCAAAGACGAAAGATAGTCCAAGGGTCGGTAAACGGGAAGGATACAAAGGGGCAATAGGAGAATCCGTAGGGAGGCTAGGTTTTCACCATAAGGTGGAATAACTCAGCAATAAGCCAGAGCTCAGACCAGGTTTTTATAGCCAGGGGAGGTAGGACCGCCCCCTGGTCACCAAGGCAACTAGGAGGCCTCCCCTCCCGGGAACCAATGGCAGCCGAGTGGTGATGGAAGGTGTGTACGGGCAAGGCTCACACCTGACAACCAGATGATGCAAGAACACTATGCTCCCGGGGATGCGCGCGCAGCCGACGTACTGCGCATGCGCACTCGCCGTGTGACTTGTGCACCCACACTTTGGGCACCAGGTGTTCTACCAAGCTGAAGGGGAACCCGTGCCGTGCCCGCGGTCCCCGAGTAGGGGTAACACCTCCCGCTTCCTGACATAGAGTGACTTTGAAGCCTGCGTTCCATATTGGTGACCGACCTACCTTACTTTGACGGTGTAGTCACGAGGGGCGGAGGATCACTTGCTGCAGCGCCTACTTGTCCCTTCTATGATCTTTATGGGACTCGGCTCAGCCCAGTGAGGGGAAGATGATCGCCCCATTGACAGTGCTTTATAACAACAAATCGCCATGCGTTCCACGATGGAACGCACACAGACAGGACCTAGGAGGTTCTAGTCGGGCAGGAGGGGTATAAAGGAGCGCGACCTATTAAAGCTACTTGTGCTTCCACATTGTTCGCAGCACCTGCACTATATCTGCCTTTCTGCACTGAAGTGACCGATTTCTTAATTTCTGCCTTTTGGTCCCCTGATGAAGCCACTTTCTGTTGGTGAAAGTGTCGGAACACCCGAGAGGACTAATAGGGACACTTCAGGAGCAGTTGAGGGCTTAGCCTCCAAGAGGTTGGGACACCCCTAAATAGGGAAGATGCTGAGACCTTGTGACTGTGATGGAGAGAGGATTTTGGTCAGAGAGTGGCAGAGTCAGTAAATTCAGAGACCGAGCAGAGACAGAAGGAGACCAGGTCAGCTGTTGTAACGGACCGTTTACTCCTGGCAATCAGTCTCTAACAGCATACAGTGAATCCCCCCCAAGAACGAGACAAGGCTCTGTGTTGAGGGTCCAGCAGTGGTCTGAGGTGCTGGCACACCCAGCCTGGTTTTTATTACAGTCTTGCAAATACAGGACCGCCCACAGGGAGGTATAAAATATCCAGTAACATATTAGTTGCAACCCACAGATTCCCTCCCCCTTATCCTGAGAGGTAACCCAATTACACATACTTTGTACCACAATGCATCCTGGCTTCCTCTCCTCTGTTCAGGAGACAATTGAGAAGTAATTAAATTATCTCCCAGGACAGAGACAAGACTCCATTATGCACATGGTTAGCACAAAGCATTAAAATACTGTACAATACACAAAGTCCCATTTTATACATAAAACACAGACATGTCAGAGACACAAAACAAGCATTACTGTTAAAATACACCAGGTAAGACACATTACACTAAAACTATACATTTAACATATCCCCAGATAGCTCAGGTCTGAGTGCACATTATTAAGTGAATGGCGCTCAGACCACACGAATACAGTTTAATCGCCATGGAGCCAAAGTCTTTACAGTCAGTTTCATACGAATGGGCTCCATGGGATTCCTATCTGGGGTATAACACATTCAACCAAAACTACCGAACCCCAGGCAGAAAAGCACGAATGAAGCTTTTCTGCAGGCAAAAAAGATGTCAGGGGACCATAGTCCAAAGGCAGCAGGCGAGCAACCAGGTTTCTCCAATGCAATGTAGCGAGATTGGTCTCGTCACAGCTGTGTTACTCTCATTATGTGTCTGAGAGTTAGAAATCTGTGAACGGCCAAGAGAGGAGGTTAGAGAGAGAAGCTGGGGGCAGGCGGGGCGATGGGGCAGTCTATGGGCATGGCAAAGGGAATTGTCAGCTCCCCCCAAACTAGAGTAAGCGTGGTAACAGGGCAAAGGAGGGAGAGGGTCTGATGTGGAGAGAGTGTAATGGAAGGGTAACAGGGCGAAGGAAGGAGAGAGGGGCTGATGTGGAGAGAGTGTAATGGAAGGGTAACAGGGCGAAGGAAGGAGAGACGGGCTGATGTGGAGAGAGCGTACTGGATGGGTAACAGGGCAAGGGAGGGAGAGAGGGCTGATGTGGAGAGAGTGTAATGGAGGGGTAACAGGGTGAGAGAAGGAGAGGGGCTGATGTGGAGAGAGTGTAATGGAGGGGTAACAGGGCTGAGAGAGAGAGAGTGAGAGAGGTAACAGGGCTGATGAAGGAGAGAGTGCTGATGGAGAGAGTGTAACGGAGGGCAACAGGCTAGGGAAGGAGAGAGGGGCTGATGTGGAGAGAGTGTAATGGAGGGGTAACAGGGCTAGGGAAGGAGAGAGGGGCTAATGTGAGAGAGTGTAATGGAGGGCAACAGGGTGAGGGAAGGAGAGAGGGGCTGATGTGGAGAGTGTGTAATGGAGGGTAACAGGGTGAGGGAAGGAGAGAGGGGCTGATGTGGAGAGAGTGTAATGGAGGGCAACAGGGCGAGGGAAGGAGAGAGGGCTGATGTGGAGAGAGTGTAATGGAGGGTAACAGGTGAGGGAAGGAGAGAGGGCTGATGTGGAGAGAGTGTAATGGAGGGTAACAGGGCGAGGGAAGGAGAGAGGGCTGATGTGGAGAGAGTGTAATGGAGGGCAACAGGGTGAGGGAAGGAGAGAGGGCTGATGTGAGAGAGTGTAATGGAGGGCAACAGGGCGAGGGAAGGAGAGAGGGGCTGATGTGGAGAGAGTGTAATGGAGGGCAACAGGGCTAGGGAAGGAGAGAGGGCTGATGTGGAGAGAGTGTAATGGAGGGACAACAGGGTGAGGGAAGAGAGACGGGCTGATGTGAGAGAGTGTAATGGAGGGTAACAGGGCGAGGGAAGGAGAGAGGGCTGATGTAGAGAGAGGGGCTGATGTGGAGAGAGTGTAATGGAGGGCAACAGGGCGAGGGAAGAGAGAGGGCTGATGTGGAGAGAGTGTAATGGAGGGCAACAGGCGAGGGAAGGAGAGAGGGCTGATGTGAGAGAGTGTAATGGAGGGGTAACAGGGTGAGGGAAGGAGAGAGGGCTGATGTGGAGAGAGTGTAATGGAGAGGCAACAGGGTGAGGGAAGGAGAGAGGGCTGATGTGGAGAGAGTGTAATGGAGGGCAACAGGGTGAGGGAAGGAGAGAGGGCTGATGTGGAGAGAGTGTAATGGAGGGCAACAGGGTGAGGGAAGGAGAGAGGGCTGATGTGGAGAGAGTGTAATGGAGGGCAACAGGGTGAGGGAAGGAGAGAGGGGCTGATGTGGAGAGAG
>JAKVIS010005495.1:0-11979 GCA_033119425.1 Bufotes viridis | reverse complement strand
CAAAGCTCTGTGTGCTTTTATTGCCTTTAAGAGAATAGTCTTAACCACAATAGTAAAACTAGCAGAAGCACGTGCGCCGATACCGGGGGCTACAGAGGACGAACGGAGCGGCACCCAGGGATACAAGTAAGTGCAGGGACATCCCTGGGTGTCGCTCTCCATGTACATAGCTTTTACTAACAAACTTTGGACATGTGAAAGGTCCTCTTTAAGTAAATAAATAAGTACTTTTTCCTGTTAAGGCACTTTTTGTATTTGATTCTACATTTTAATAGGATGGTAAATACTTTAACCAAATGGCATAGTATTTTTCAAAGATCACATCCGTACAAATAAAAAAAAAGGCCCAGCTTAGTGTAAATTTTTCATATATAGTTGAAACTTTATTTATATATATTATTATTTTTTTTAAAAAAATGTATATTTTATAATTATCCTACAGAAGTGGGCCCGTGCTTACCGCCATGGACTTTTACATATTGGCATTCATACTAATAATGGCATCGAGAGACAACATGAAATTCTAAAATACAATCACTTAGATGGATATAAAAACTGTTCACTAAGTGAAATGATTACTGTCCTCCATTGCAGTTTCTTCCCCAACACATACAAAAAGTAAGATTCTATGTTTAATGTATTTTTGTTCGTTGTTGTCAATTTGTATCAAACCATTTTGTCAATGCTTTGAGTGATCCGACAAGCAGGGTTTTCTCCCCTGAAATTAACAAATGATACAGAGAAAGAAGTTGAGCTCTGTGAGATATAGGAATATATGAATTGAAGAATGATTTCTGATTTTAAATTAAAGAAAATCCTGAACGAACTCCTTGAAGAGAAATGTAGAGTCCTGATTACCATGCACTCACATGGTGATTCACATTCTTCTGTGTATAAACAATGATATTTTGAGAATTTAAAATCACTCTGTGTTGCAGGGGTAAGCAGGACTCCTCCTAGTAGTCCTGTCAGGATTAACTCTTTTTAATCAAAAATTCAACTCTGAATCAAATATGCATATATATCAGAGTGCTCCTCTTTTATGCCTCTATCATATCCTGATTTAACATTAGATGAGACAAGTCGCTGACAGCTTTACTGCTAATAGGTACACATTGACAAGTATGAAGGTAGATTAACTTTGAGAGTTTGTTGCTCAGTCTAAATTAATACTCTGTATATAAATCAATTAATAACGTCATTTATTTTTTTATACCTAGGTACGTGGAGCAGAATGTCAGAAGTTCACAGTATTATCGAAAATACAAAGAGGATATTCCCAGCTTTCTAAAAAACAGGCCCAGGGAAATAATAGTTCATATAATCAACCGAATTAACAGCACACTTGATCAGACTGATATTTCCATTGTGGACATTGAAAAAGGACTTTTCAAGGTTAATAGTGAAACCAACAAGCAGAAAAAATACACCGTCAGTTTAGGAGGTACTACTCCATTCTGCACATGCAGTGATTGGAGAAATTTCTTGCTTCCTGCAAACATATTTGCAGCATTTTTAAGAATATTGATCAGTGGGGATGGAGTACACTGAGTCAATCCTATATCAAAAATCCTCTCTTTTACTGGATGTGCAATGTATGAGTAATATAATAAAGGAAGACACATGGGAGGGACACTATGATGTTCCAGCGTTACAGCTGCCTCCCACTGAAGAAATAGAAGACCTGACATCACGTAGAAGGTCATTGCGAACAAAATGATTAGAAATTGTAATCAACTTGTAAAACAAATAGTTGATTCAATTTTTTTGATAAAAGATATCAGCAGTTTACGTAGTGTAGAGGGGGACCTTGAAGAGATGGCTTCAAAAATAAAAGCTCTCATACCAGAGGAAGGTGGTTTACCTTTATTGCAATCACCCAAACGAAAAGCTGACATATCTAACACATTTGAGCCTCTACCAAAACGTTTGTATGGAAGGCCGAAGCATCCAGCCTCACAAAGAGTTGGCACGAAAGCAGATTTTCTAAGGGAAGATGTATGGGTGAACGAAGAGGAGGACTCATTCCGAAGTGAATTGGACTTTACCCACAGAGAGGAAAATGACACATGGGTATCATTGCATGGATTTAGGCTTACTAATCGAGATAAGTCACTGTTACAGAACAACGAATGGTTAGATGATAACATAATTAATGTATGTCAGTTGCTTATTTCCCAAAAATTTCCTCATGTACATGGTCTATATGACACTTTGCTTGTTTCCAACGGAAACGTTGCCAAATTTAAAAAGACAGATAACAGCTTACAAATTCACCATACTGGCGCGCATTGGCTTTTATCACATGGCTCTACAGCTGGTGTCAGAATCTATGACTCTCTACGAACATTGATGACTGATACCTTAAAAAAACAAATGATTGACATATGTAATGATTTTTTATAGGTGACTATTCAGTGCTCGATATAGAATGTCTGTGCTTCCAGAAACAAATAGGTGCAAACGACTGTGGAGCTTTTGCCATTGCTAACGCAGTTTCTCTGGCCCAAGGCTTAGATTTGAGTTGTCTGGTTTATGAGCAAAGCCAGATGAGGGCTCATTTGATTGAATGTATTGAACAACGGGAGATTTCTGTGTTTCCACATTCAGTGGTGACAAAATTGCCAGCAAAAATATATTTGAAAAAAATAGCACTCACAACTTATTGTCTTTGCAAGGTGCACCAACCAAAAGAAAAAATGGTGGAGTGCTCGGAATGCACAATGTGGCACCATTTGAAGTGTGTAGGCTTAAACAAGGAATCACAATGTCTTAAGTCAAAAAGAAAAAAATATCATTGTCCCAAGTGTATATAAAAAGTTCTAGTTTGCAACATAATTTGTTTTATTGCATAAAATAGTATTATTGTGTAGGTCAAATGGAAATGTGTTTTTGGTAGGAATTATAATTAAGTTTTAAAGCACTTTATACATTTAAAAGGCAGTCAGTAGGATTGCAGATAGTAAAATAAGTACACAGGTTAAGTTTACAGGTTAATTTTTGCACTGGATTACACCTTCTAAAGAAAACCTGGCATTGTACAAAGTACCAGACACTCCCTTTGATCTCCCAGATAAGGCTCTTTTCAGGATAATGCATGTAGCTCACTAATTCTCTAGACTGAGGTTATAGCTACTAAAAAGAAAGTTTTTAGAGAGATCAAGTGTATTTCGGCCTCTTGCAAAGGTTCAAATGGGGGGTTGGCAATGCTGTAACCACTACAGATAAGTCCCAGGATGGAAGAGAAGGTTGGACTGTAGGATTTAGGATGTTCACGGCTCTGAAGAAAGATCTAATTAGACTGTGATTAGAGAATGTGCCTTGCAGTTGCACATTAATATCGGTAATATTTACCTTTAAGGTCTTTAGCTTTCGACCTTTTTTTTTTACACCATCCTGTAAGAACTGTAGAACACTGTTGATAGTTTCTGTGTCTGCTGAACTGACCGAACACAAGTTCTAATAAATTTTCAAAACTCTGTTGTAGACTTTTAATGTATTAGGCTTTTTAGCTGATAAGATTGTATAGATCACCTCTGTGGAGAGGCTTAAGTGGAGTCGTTTTTTCCGCTCACCCACCAGACCTTAAGATGTAATGTTTGCGGACTGGGATGTGTCATCCCCTGCTGTGTTAGAAGGTTTGGCAGTAACGGTAATCTCCACAATCTGCCCACTGAAAGAGTCATGGTTGGAGAGAACCAAGCTCTCCAAGGCCAAAAGGGAAGAACTGCGATAACTTTTGCCTGGTCCAGGATCGTCTTATTTGGCACTTTCATTATCATAAATGGGGGGAAAACATAGACAATCTCTGGTTTCCAGCTGATTGAGAGACCATCTTTTCCCACCAACTAGAGGGCATAGAACCTTTTTACCTTGGCATTGTGTTGTGTTGCCATAGCATCTAGGGTCGGCTGACCCATCTCCTTCACCACTTGTTTGAAAACCTTTTTGTTCAGACTCCACTTGCCCGGGTGGAGTTTCCCTCTGCTGAGACAATATGCCAATACGTTAATAGTCCCTTTTACAATTAACGTATTGATGACCAGATAAAAAAAGAATACAGTTTCAAAATTGGGAAGTGCCCTACAATGCTGTTTAGTTCACTATTTTTAAAGGGAATCTCAGCGCTGTGCCAGTCATGAGCTGATAGTAAGTGGTTGCTGAGAACCAGCATCATAATCATTGCAGCCCAGGCCTGGAAAAGAGTCAAATCTACCTGAAAACAGTCCTGGTTATTATAATCTCCTGCTCTCCCGCCCATCTGCTGATGATTGGCAGTTCTCTCCTAGAGAGAAAACTAGGTAGTAGACCAGGCATCCTCAAACTGCGGCCCTCCAGCTGTTGCAAACTACAACTCCCAGCATGCCCGAACAGCCTACAGGTATCAGCCTACAGCAGGGCATTGTGGGAGTTGTAGTTTTACAACAGCTGGAGGGCCACAGTTTGAGGATGCCTGTATTAGACTGTCAGTCATCAGCAGGTGGGAAGGAGAGCAGGAATTCATGAATAACCGGGACTCTTCTCAGATGGATATGACTCTTCTCTAGCGCATGCTCAGTGCCGGCATCCAGTTCGTTCCCTGGGCTGGCATCAGCCTCAGGGAACGAACTGCGCATGTGCTAGCTCGCGCATCGCGAAATTACGGTGCTCTAGCTTTAGGATGTCGGGGAGCAAGGAGGAGATTCGGAGGATGTGGGGCAGTGCTGGCTCCTTCACAGTGGGCGTGCCTCGGCTCCGGACACAGAGAACGCTAGACTACTCTCACAAGCAGGACTCATCTAAGGTTAATTTGCATATCTATTAAATCGATAAAAGCACTGAGAGCAATGCGGACTGGAAATTGCGAATGTGCTAGCGGACATCTAGCAGCCGATGTCCCCAGCTTTATACACAAATTCCAGGTGACAGGTTTCCTTTAATCCTGCACACAGAAAGGATGAACTTTTTTGGGGGTTAAATAAATGTTATGTTTTGGATGAATAAACTGTGTAAACATTTCAAATTATTGTCTTCTATTTTTTTTTGGTAAATTATATATATTTTTTTAAAGATAACAGTATACTTAGGAAAAATATAGCCGTGCATGTGTCTACAATGGCACACTATGGTTAGAATTTATTATGAGGAGAATATTAGACAATAGTTTTGATTGAATCAGTGTTGGAGTTTTTATTACACATTTATCAAATGTCCAGCTTTCCCTTTCTTCCCTCCTCCAGGAGTGAGAATGCGACTTTTTAAAATCATTAAAATAGCTGAACACACCCACTTTTCCATCCATATTACAAAAATGGAGTAAGTTGAGTAAAAATGCTAAATCTTGTGCAATTGAGGGCAAAAAATTAAGCAATAGCCATATTTTTCAACTTTTTTATGACAGAATTCGTGATCGAAGTAATGATAAATCTGGGCTTATGTATGATTTAACATACACATACATTCAACAGCATTGATGGCCTTTGCTACATGGCAGAAGCATCTACTGCTACAAGGGGGCTCCCTGGATTGTACAATGCTTTTATTGTATGTCAAAGAAAGGAAAATTTTGATGGTTAACTACCATAACAATGTTCATAACTGTTTGCACAACCCTCCCGAGCCCACAGTCATTCCTTAATGAAGTGCTGGGGCCTATATGGGGAAGGTACAGTGAAGTCAAAATGACAAGTGACAGATGGGTCAGAAACAAACAAACCAGAAACTGACGGACCAGGACAGACAGAAACACATGGAACCAGCAGACACAAATCAATAACCAAATTATCGCCAAAGTCAATACCAGGAGAGACACACGAGACATTTACAAAGTCACTTTGGCATTTTCTGCACAGTGTTGCGGGCAAGGTCGCAACATCCATTTACACAGGCTATGTGTGTCACTAACTGGAACGCATCACATTTATAAAATCTCACACAATCTATCTGTGCAAAAGAAAACTGACACCGTTGTCACTGTGCACTCTTTATTTACAGCAGAACCAGCCAAAATTTGCTTATTATTTGATTTGAGCAAAAACTGCATTTTATACATCAGGCATTCATCACACAGCATTTGGGTGTATATTTAATAAAAATTTAATTTCAATATTGGGAAATAGGCACTTCAGTGTGAGTCGGCTAAATACCATACTTGAAAAGGACCTCAGGAGTATGAATCCTTCATACTCCATTATAGATGGAAAAGGTCCTTTTGGAGTACGGGAAATAGCCACTTCAGTGTGAGTCGGCTAAATACTATCCTTGAAAAGGACCTCAGCAGTATGAATCCTTCATACTCCATAATAGATTGAAAAGGTCCTTTTGGAGTACGGGAAATAGCCACTTCAGTGTGAGTCGACTAAATACTATCCTTGAAAAGGACCTCAGCAGTATGAATACTTCCTAATATTTAACAGATTGAAAAGGTCCTTTTGGAGTACGGGAAATAGCCACTTCAGTGTGAGTCGGCTAAATACTATCCTTGAAAAGGACCTCAGCAGTATGAATACTTCCTAATATTTAACAGATTGAAAATGTCCTTTTGGAGAACGGGAAATAGCCACTTCAGTGTGAGTCGGCTAAATACTATCCTTGAAAAGGACCTCAGCAGTATGAATACTTCCTAATATATAACAGATTGAAAAGGTCCTTTTGGAGAACGGGAAATAGCCACTTCAGTGTGAGTCGGCTAAATACTATCCTTGAAAAGGACCTCAGCAGTATGAATACTTCATACTCCATAATAGATTGAAAAGGTCCTTTTGGAGTACGGGAAATAGCCACTTCAGTGTGAGTCGGCTAAATACTATCCTTGAAAAGGACCTCAGCAGTATGAATACTTCCTAATATATAACAGATTGAAAAAGTCCTTTTGGAGTACGGGAAATAGCCACTTCAGTGTGAGTCGGCTAAATACTATCCTTGAAAAGGACCTCAGCAGTATGAATCCTTCATACTCCATAATAGATTGAAAAGGTCCTTTTGGAGTACGGGAAATAGCCACTTCAGTGTGAGTCGACTAAATACTATCCTTGAAAAGGACCTCAGCAGTATGAATACTTCCTAATATTTAACAGATTGAAAAGGTCCTTTTGGAGTACGGGAAATAGCCACTTCAGTGTGAGTCGACTAAATACTATCCTTGAAAAGGACCTCAGCAGTATGAATACTTCCTAATATTTAACAGATTGAAAAGGTCCTTTTGGAGTACGGGAAATAGCCACTTCAGTGTGAGTCGGCTAAATACTATCCTTGAAAAGGACCTCAGCAGTATGAATCCTTCATACTCTATAATAGATTGAAAAGGTCCTTTTGGAGTACGGGAAATAGCCACTTCAGTGTGAGTCGACTAAATACTTTCCTTGAAAAGGACCTTAGCAGTATGAATACTTCCTAATATTTAACAGATTGAAAAGGTCCTTTTGGAGTACGGAAATAGCCACTTCAGTGTGAGTCGGCTAAATACTATCCTTGAAAAGGACCTCAGCAGTATGAATACTTCCTAATATATAACAGATTGAAAAGGTCCTTTTGGAGTACGGGAAATAGCCACTTCAGTGTGAGTCGGCTAAATACTATCCTTGAAAAGGACCTCAGCAGTATGAATACTTCCTAATATTTAACAGATTGAAAAGGTCCTTTTGGAGTACGGGAAATAGCCACTTCAGTGTGAGTCGGCTAAATACTATCCTTGAAAAGGACCTCAACAGTATGAATCCTTCATACTCTATAATAGATTGAAAAGGTCCTTTTGGAGAACGGGAAATAGCCACTTCAGTGTGAGTCGGCTAAATCCTATCCCTGAAAAGGACCTCAGGAGTATGAATCCTTCCTAGTATATAATAGATGGAAAACATCCTTTTGAGAATATAGGAAATTTCGAATTTGTTTTTTAAACAAATAATGTTAAAGGGGTTATCTGACAAAGTATCCCCGCCAATGCCCGTGCCCCTTGTATGGATTATACGTGCTCAGGGCACCGGTGTCGCTCAGGATCCCTATATGGCCACCGCTGCCGCTCCGGAACCCTATATGGCCACCGCTGCATTTCCCCGTAACCCCGGCGACAGGAAGAACAGGTAATAGCATGCCGTCACGGGATCAAGCCCCCTTGGAGCTGGTCACAGTTGTGGCCTGCTATTGTCTGTTGCCCTGAGACTGGATGTTTTGATTTGAGTGACAGGGAGATGCAGCAGTGGTCATGCAGGGATCCTCAGCGACACGAGTGCCACTGAGCAGGTACATATAATCCTTACAAGGGGCCCGGGCATTGGCGGGGATATTTTCAATATCGGATAACCCCATTAACTTCAATGAAAGTACAGAGATTACGTGGCCAGATTTTTCTGCAAAGCGTTTTACCATGAATATCACAGGACCGGACAATTCTTCAGATACAAGTGCTCAGACGTCACATGATAGTTTTATTGTTATAGTTTTTTATTGTTTTATTGTTTATTGTAAAGATTTTCCAGAAATAAAAATAAACATAAAAGAGTCTTATTCTACAACAGTCATCTATATAACTTTATTGTATACTCTAACACTGCATCCATGTGGAAGCTGTTACTGGACATAGTTAATGACTAGGTCCTAATAGACCATGAGAATTAGCCAAGTCATTGAGAAGCAACTAAATCCTAACACTGTTCAATAACCAGATCAACGAGGCAGAAGAAGAGGTCCCTACAAATCATAGGAAATAGCCGACTCTACCGGAGCTGTCTATCACTGGTAAGGACCAGGTCCTTATGGAGTATAGTATTTAGCCAACTCCCTGTGAACTGACTATATACTATATCAGTTCAGGACCTGACCACTAGGGCGCAAAAAGGTCCTTACCAGTGATAGTAAATAGACAGCTCACACTGAGTCGGCTATTTACTATCACTGGTAAGGACCAGGTCCTCACAGAGTATAGTATTTAGCCAACTCCCTGTGAACTGGCTATATACTATATCAGTTCAGGACCTGACCACTAGGGGCCAAAAAGGTCCTTACCGGTGATAGTAAATAGCCAGCTCACACTGAGTCGGCTATTTACTATCACTGGTAAGGACCAGGTCCTTACGGAGTATAGTATTTAGTCACAACCAATCCATAAGGGACAGCTGCCACCAACCCGAACTGTTGAAAAACCGAAGGACCTGGGGTGATGTCACCGTCATGTGATCAGTGCAGGGGGCGTGGCTCAGCACAGGATCAAATCCACTGCTGAGCCCCGCCCCCTGCACTGATCACATGACAGTGACATCACCCCAGGTCCTTTACCACCTCTTCTCCTCTCCACAGCTGAGCTCCGCCCCCTGCACTGATCACATGACAGTGACATCACCCCAGGTCCTTCAGCTCTGGCAGTGCAGCAGATACTTGGCAGGTCCTGGTCGGTAGTCAGGGCTCTTGTTCTCTCTGGTATCAGCCATTCCTCCAGCCTGCAGGTAAGATGAGCTGTGAGGAGACAGTGTGGTGGAGAGCTCAGACATGTCACCTCTGGAGATTCTCCTCCATTACACACAGGAATCCTTCTCCGCTCCTCAGCTTAGTATGATGGGGGAAGTAGTGGGGATAATGGGGGTTGTCATCATTTAGTGCTGGATCTCTCATCTCTCAATCTGTGAAAATGAGGTTTTTACCACCAGGAGCTTAGATACACACTGCACTGCCAGGAGCTTAGATACACCAGGAGCTCAGGGTTTTTCCCGTCAGTGCAGCTTTATGAGGGTCTGAGTTTTACGGGATGAGTTGTACTTTCTCTCGGCCTCATTATCGGGGACATGGGACTCACTGATTAACCTTTATAACTTTATTTGGAGGAGGATGAAGAAAACCAGCAATACGAGCCTTCTCCTGAATGAGCCACCGAGGATGGACGGGAAGGAGATCAGCAGAAGAATATTAGACCTCACCTTGGAGATCATCTCCCTGCTGAGCGGAGAGGTAAACTTCTCTAGATTTCTCTCCTCTGTATTGTATTCTGTAACAAGTCAGACATCGGGAAGGAGAATCCATCATAGGAAGTGATAGGAAGAGTCCGGGGTCCTGGAGAACGGCCCCCAGACCTTCCAAGTGACGGAGAACCTGAAGATCAGCCCCCAGTATGGTGAGTGATGTGTCATGTGACCAGTGACCAATAGTCATGTAGGAGCCATGAGGAGGTAAGTAGGCACGTTGTACCAGGAGGAGAGGCCGGAGGAGAGCACATGGCCCCTGAAGGGTTTATTCCCTAAGTGTCTCTCTCCATCCACAGGAGTACACAATAGTGAAGAAGACATCGGGGGACTGTGTGACTCCCATCATCCATCTCCAGGAGTCAGGAGGGCGGAGCAGGACCCCTCCCCCATCACAGAGCCTCCCCTCACCCCCTGATACATGAGCAGAAGATCCTAGAGCTCACCCACAAGATGATGGAGCTGCTGACTGGAGAGGTGACACTGCTGGGAATGCTGGGAAATTCTCCAGTAACAGCACTGGAGGGTCTGGGTGATGACGGTGTCATTGTGTTGTCAGGTTCCTATAAGGTGTCAGGACGTCACTGTCTATTTCTCCATGGAGGAGTGGGAGTATATAGAAGGCCACAAGGATCTGTACAAGGAGGCCATGATGGAGGAGCACCAGCCTCTTATATCACAGGGTAAGAGCCGTCATGTGCAGTGTATACACGTGTGTGCAGTGACATGTAATGGAGGAGCACCAGCCTCTTATATCACAGGGTAAGAGCCGTCATGTGCAGTGTATACACGTGTGTGCAGTGACATGTAATGGAGGAGCACCAGCCTCTTATATCACAGGGTAAGAGCCGTCATGTGCAGTGTATACACGTGTGTGCAGTGACATGTAATGGAGGAGCACCAGCCTCTTATATCACAGGGTAAGACCCGTCATGTGCAGTGTATACACGTGTGTGCAGTGACATGTAATGGAGGAGCACCAGCCTCTTATATCACAGGGTAAGAGCCGTCATGTGCAGTGTATACACGTGTGTGCAGTGACATGTAATGGAGGAGCACCAGCCTCTTATATCACAGGGTAAGAGCCGTCATGTGCAGTGTATACACGTGTGTGCAGTGACATGTAATGGAGGAGCACCAGCCTCTTATATCACAGGGTAAGAGCCGTCATGTGCAGTGTATACACGTGTGTGCAGTGACATGTAATGGAGGAGCACCAGCCTCTTATATCACAAGGTAAGAGCCGTCATGTGCAGTGTGTACACGTGTGTGCAGTGACATGTAATGGAGGAGCACCAGCCTCTTATATCACAAGGTAAGAGCCGTCATGTGCAGTGTATACACGTGTGTGCAGTGACATGTAATGGAGGAGCACCAGCCTCTTATATCACAGGGTAAGAGCCGTCATGTGCAGTGTATACACGTGTGTGCAGTGACATGTAATGGAGGAGCACCAGCCTCTTATATCACAGGGTAAGAGCCGTCATGTGCAGTGTATACACGTGTGTGCAGTGACATGTAATGGAGGAGCACCAGCCTCTTATATCACAAGGTAAGACCCGTCATGTGCAGTGTATACACGTGTGTGCAGTGACATGTAATGGAGGAGCACCAGCCTCTTATATCACAGGGTAAGAGCCGTCATGTGCAGTGTATACACGTGTGTGCAGTGACATGTAATGGAGGAGCACCAGCCTCTTATATCACAGGGTAAGAGCCGTCATGTGCAGTGTATACACGTGTGTGCAGTGACATGTAATGGAGGAGCACCAGCCTCTTATATCACAGGGTAAGAGCCGTCATGTGCAGTGTATACACGTGTGTGCAGTGACATGTAATGGAGGAGCACCAGCCTCTTATATCACAAGGTAAGAGCCGTCATGTGCAGTGTATACACGTGTGTGCAGTAACATGTAATGGAGGAGCACCAGCCTCTTATATCACAGGGTAAGAGCCGTTATGTGCAGTGTATACACGTGTGTGCAGTGACATGTAATGGAGGAGCACCAGCCTCTTATATCACAAGGTAAGAGCCGTCATGTGCAGTGTACAC
>JAKVIS010005494.1:0-11940 GCA_033119425.1 Bufotes viridis | reverse complement strand
TGGACTTTTGACATCTCCACTTTTCTCTCTCATAGTGTATATTATGATTACCTATATTACTTATGATTCCATGAGGCTCACAACTAGGGAATTGAGCCCACTGTCCTGTGACACCTCACTGCCTCCTGCTGCTCGCAGTTATTGTTCATTGTTGCTCAATATAACACAGCTATCTTGATGGACAAGAATGGACAGACTTTCTTACTGAAAGCATTAGAGGAACATATATCAGTTAAGAATACAACTGCTAAAACTACACAGGCTGCTTCTACAGTCTAATTACCACTAGCACAGAGTGTTCTCAAGGAAGAAGTAGTATTTATGATAGTAATTGTTACAAATAGATGCTATATTTATTTTTTGGTATTTGGGAATAGTAATGAGCGGCAGGGGCAATATTCGAATTTGTGACATTTCGCAAATATTTGGGTGAATATTTGGGTGAATATTCGCCATATAGTCGAAAATTTGTGATCTCGTCATTATTTTCTTGATTGCAAAAATTTGCATTACAAAAAAAAAAAATTTGCATTACGAAAATTTACAATCAACACTACTCCTAAAATCAAAGATATTGTAGTGCTACAGCCAAGGAAAAGGAATGCCCAGGGAGAAAAACTGATGTCTCTTCCCTGTTGTTCTGACCAGAGAATGTAATGGGGGCCAGAGCAGGTGAACGGAGCCCCGCACAGATAAAATAGTAAGTACAGGGACATCCCCCATATATGCTCTACATGTCCCGCTACTTAGGTAATAAAGTTCTGACCCATAAAAGGTCCTCTATGCCTGAATGCAAACGTAGAGTGCATGTGCCGGCCATATCCCATAACCGGCCTCTATGACTGCGCGCTGCGATTCGCTGCAATTAACCCCTCAGGTGCGGCATCTCAGGGGTTAATTGCAGCAGAACGCAGTGCAAAGTCAAAGAGGGCAGGTATGGGATATGGCTGGCACATGCACTCTACGTTTGTATTCAGGCATTCATTGTTGGCACAGTGGCCACAGTCCCGCCTCTCCTCCTCTATTTTCTCATTGGTGGCAGTGGCAGCCGCGCACAGTGGGGAGGGACTCCCTCCTTCTCCACTGTGCCAGCTCAGGAGAACACGGTGTGCGCCGAGAGCGGCGCATACCATGTTCTTCCGCGATATGGCGATATAAACAAAATCTTTATCATTGGCCAAATTTATATTGTTTATATCGCATATCGTCTATATCGCCCACTCCTAATTGTAAGGATTATAGTTTTGTTGTTTTTTGGACATATGTGACATAGAGACAGATTTACTAACACTACCTACTAGCTTTCTACACCAGTCTTAGGGAGCAATGTATGAAAGTGATGTTAATTGTTTTGTCAGTAGAATAGCTTTTGCTGCATATCGAAGAAGTGTTTGAGACTTTTTTGTGGTTTGCACCATGGCTAGCATTTTGCATTGATGAAAAGATGTTTTGTGGGCTATGTTCTTAGTTAGATTTAAAAAGTCAGAACAATAGTTACAAGTGTAATTGAGTCCCCGACTCCCCTAGTGGAGTAAAAACTTAATGAAAAATCTCTATAACTTATGCAACAAATTTAATAATTATCATACAAAATTTGGTAAATTTGTCCAAAAAAAGGCAAAACTGCAAGTATTACACTTTGGCACACAGTCCATATGGCAGCAAATCGTTAAAACGAAAAGAGAAAAATGCATCTTTCTCCACTTATGAAACATGTCTTCTCCCTTTTTCCTCCTAGAAGGACTATTCGCCTTCAGTTTAAAGCTAAAATACATTTTAGGATACCGAGCAGATTATAAAATCACTGAGTTCAGGTTAGATGTTGTCTATATAAGTCTATAAAGATGTGGTGGGCATGAGTTACTGGAGGGAGACAGAGGCACAGACACAAAGCCATGTCACTGCCTCTAGTTTTCTATTTCACCCCAGTGCTGGATTTGCAGCAACACTGTTCATACTGCTGTATAATGTCTTTTATGCTGCTGCTGCTTGTGAGGGTGATCTACAGGGAGATAGGGGAAAAGGATTTCCTCTTCTCTGTGTGCATGTGACATCATTAACACTAGTCTCTACCCACAAACTCAAGGAAAACTGACAATTAGGCATGGAGCCTGCAATGTGGGAAACTAATATTGCAGGCAGTTTGCAAATCATTTCATGGTGAAATATAGTGCTTTTTCTCCAGCACACACATATGACACCTTTTTCTCCATGCAGTTGTGCACACCTGACTAGTTTGTTTTTGCGTTTGCATGTGTATTTCACCATAGCAATGTGCACCTGCATATAGGGTTGTGCTGACTGAGACCCCCACCTTTTCTTCTTTGTAGTATGTATTGGAGGCGTGGCGATCTCCATGCAGTCGTGCACACCTGACTAGTTAGTCTGCCCTGGAGGCTGGTTTTAAAGTCAGTATAAAACTGAGTCTGCTTTTATAGCGCCTACCAGTAGCCATTTGGCTCCAGGAGAAGTATATAGTGGGCTCAGCTTGCATGTTGGTACTTGCATCCCTGGATCTGATTAAAGCTGTTATGGCACCAGACGAGGTTACAAGCAGAGTGTACCTGGCATGCATGCTGCACCTGCGCTCCCTGGATTTTATGTGGCTGTCATGGCCCATAACAGGTAGGAAATAGTGTTAGGGACCACTCATAGAGGCAACCTTGACATGGTGAGTGGCCAAAATGTACACTAATGCCTCATTCAACATACAGCATGGAGGCAGGGCAGAGTGCTGGTTGCAGAGTGCCATTGCATTTTTGTTTTTGCGTTTGTATGTGTATTTCGCCATAGCAATGTGCACCTGCATATAGGGTTGTGCTGACTGAACTCCCCACCTTTTATTCTTAAAAGTCGCCTGAATTAACAGATTTTTTTTTATCATGTAATGGAAGCAACCAAATTGTAAGTAATATTTCACTATTTAATTTAAGATACATTATGCATTTTTTTGTATCATATTAACAATCATCTAAATTTACAAACATCTATCACCCTAAACTGAAACTTTCTGCCTCTCTTTTTATGGTTTCTGCAAAAACTTTGTCACCAGATGGCATTTAGCTCAAAGAGATTCCTGTTTTAACAGTGAATGCATTCCAATTTAGTGAAATACTTGCTTTATGAGAGATCATTTATTATAGGCACTAAGCATTAGTGCATTAATTTTCCATTAGTCCATTTGTTGAAGCACCTTGAAAAACTTAATATGCAGTATTCAACTGGTTTATCTGATGCAGAAATGATGAACATGAACAATCTCTCCTGAGCAGAATAAAAAAAAAAAAGAGGAAAAAGCCTTGTCAGATACAAGTTCTAGCTTGACATTTGTACATATTCATTAAGCACATTAAGTTGAGATTTATGGAATAACGCACATATACATTATATTAACATAGGATGGCTTTGACATTTGCAGGAACATTTGCTACTTGGTAAACAAAATTGATATGTTATCATGTGATGGTTGCAGTTGCATTGACTTCTAATGTAATTCTCTAGGTTGGTGTATTAACAGATAAACGGAGATCAAACACATTGTATTCTGTGGCAGTGCATTTTCTGGAAGGTGAAGATAGTTAAAATATTTTGCAAATCTTCCATTAAAAAAGGCTAGAGGTAGACTATGATGGCAGGTGATTGGGCTATATTGAGGGTACATTTTAGCCTATGCGTGCCTAAACTTTTAAGTACACTTTATTAAATATTTTAGGAAATGGTCAAATAAAACAATATTTATAATTCACTTTTATATTTATTTATTTATTTTTTACTTTTCATGTGAAATAGGCACCTGAAGTTCAAGTGCCTTGTTGAGCTTTATAATCTGTCCACCCATACAGCACTGTATATGGGAGTATGGATTATCCCCCTGCTGCCATCCTATAAGCACTGTGCAGGCAGGAACTGCATAGCACAGCACTTTTCCTGTCTGTACAAGTGCTGCTCGCTAAAGCCTGGCATACAAGTGATGTGTCAGGAATCAGATTTAGCAAAGCTAAGTTCTGCTAGTTAGCTAAGTTGAGGAAACCCAGGGCAGCAGCTAATTCCATTAGGCCCTGATTATGTAATTGGGGTGAAATAGCGGTCTGATACTACTGCTATTGGGGTGTCCACATTGTTTCATAGGTAAGTAATTCTATTAGGCCTTGATTCTGTAACTGGGGTGAAATAGCGGTCTGATACTACTGCTATTGGGGTGTCCACATTGTTTTATACATAGGTAATTCCATTAGGCCTTAATTCTGTAATTGAGGTGAAATAGTGGTCTGATAAGTAATTCCATTAGGCGGTAAACTATTTCTTAATGTTGTAGATGGACAGGTCTACTCCCTGATGTAACTTCCAGGTTAGCCAGTGGCAGCTCATATGTGACAAGTGCCATTTGCACAGGTCTTTTGAGGATTCCATTTTATTTGTCAGTCGCCAGGACTACGGGATGAGTGATGTCATTTCACTTCCTCCTTTTACTGAAGCAGAGGGTAATACATCTGAGGGGAGGACATTCATGCACAAGCAATATATACAGAAATTAGTGGTTTATCTTTACAAGTGATATTAGAGGAGCAGGAGGAGCTGGAGGGCGATGAGGAAGACCAGGCGAGTGACCCCGACACATTGTGGCAGTATGCAGTGTAGAAGGAGGCAGGGAGTCACTCTGAGTCCCTTGCACAAATGACCAGATGCATGCTCCACATACCCATGTGGCCAAAGAAGGTCCAGAAATGACCAAATTGTCCTTTCCACAAGTGACTGTATATTATAAATATATGAAACATTCTGGATAACATTAGATATTTTAAAATAAAAGCAAACTTATTGATGCATGATTTGTTCATATATTACTCATCGGCGCTCTCCTTAAGTATAATAGAAATAGCACCCCAACCATCATCTCTCGATCAGCCAAGCAATATTTCTTTGCTAAGCTCTGTTAAAGGATGTTTACCCAGAAAGAACTGGTTATGTTTTCCTTTCTCAGTTTTCTTTTCTTTTTGGAAAAAAATATTTGCTTGCATGTCTTTTTCCCAGAGAAGAATTATGTGGGGACACAAGCATGTCAATAGATACAATATTATGAAAAAGCAGTAATGTGATAACAGTTTTTTACCCTGAAAAAGACATATGTCAGTTCAGCCTGTTATCCTGCAAGTTGATCCAGAGGAAGGCAAAAACCTGTGAGGTAGAAGCCAATTTTCCTCATTTTAGGTGAAAAAAAATCCTTTCTAACTCCAATCAGGCAGTCAGAATAACTGGTTAAAAGGAAGGAAATCCGGCACTCAAAATTGATGAAGTCGGAGGTTCCTTTATTTGGTCATGCGATATATCAGGTACAGAGGTACAGAATGATTCATAACCAGTGTAAGTCATGAATAAGGACATTGTCGTTTGAAACACGTAGACTGACAAGGGCATCACTGGTTATGAATTATTCTTTACCTCTGTAACTGATATATCGCATGACCAAATAAAGGAACCTACGACTTCATCAATTTTAAGTGCCGGGTTTCCTTCCTTTCAACCCATTACAACAAGGCTTCATCCTTTACATCCGTGCACCTTGCAAGAAAAGGCTGGTGAGCTGGAATCAAATTACCTAGTCAGAATAACTCCCTGGATAACCTGTCCTATATATTTTAACAACCTGTAATATTATTTCACTCCAGAAATATATCTAGGATCCTCTTGAACTCTTTTAGTGAGTTCACCATCTCCACCTCCTCAGGCAGAAAGTTTGATAGCCTCACTGCTCTTATAGTAAAAAAATCTTCTATGTTTGAGTAGAAACTTTCTTTTCTGCAGACACAGTGGGAATAAATAGATGATAAGAGAGATTTCTATACTGACCTCTGATATATTTATACATAGTTATTAGATCTCCGCTTAGTCGTCTCCATGTGTAGTTTGACAAGTGATTTTTAAAATGCAAGGGCTATGTTCTCATCACGTGCATCTATCCACTTTTTCATGTAACCCATCTTATTTGCCTTGGCAGCAGCTGGCTGACACTAGTTTCTTCATTTTAGTATGCTGTCCACTAAAATTCTTTTCTTGTTTTCTTTTAAAATTCTTTTTATTAATTTCACAACAAGGTATATAATCAGCTCAGTACATTGCAGCCATAATGTACATTATTTCAGCCTAAATATAGTTCTTCATAGAACAGAAAGAAAAACGATTAAACAAATCCGCATATACAGCTATAAGTAGCAACAGGGACATAGTCTTTTAAAGCTGCGGACTAAGGAGTGGAAGAAGGGGAAGAGGGGATCTAGGGCTGGTTTGGGAGAGGAAAGGGAAAGGAATAGGGATATAAACCGGGAAGGGATTATAGAATCTAGATGAGCTATTAATAGCGACTGACAAAAGTTATCATCTACTGGATAGAAAATAAAATAGCTGTCTTGATATATAGCATCACAAGATAAAGACTGCTGAGTTCTACTCAGAATTCAGACATAGAAGACCTTAATCGCAAAATATATAACCGTTATTCATAACGTATACTTAACATATATAATGTAGTCTGGCATGATGCTTGTCCTAACTGGTAATGTCCACTAAAATTCTTAAGACCTTTTCCATATCAGTGTTACCTAGTGTGTTACCATTTGGTATTTACATACAGGTAACTTTCATTATGTCTTTCCATAAAAAGAATTATATTAATACTGTTTACACCTTTTACAAGATCATTAATAAAGATATTGAACATAATAAGGTCCAATACTGACCCCTTTGAGACCCTACTAGTGACCATGACCCAATCTGAGTGTGTACCATTAATAACCACCCTCTGTTTTTTTCTTTTTCTTTTAATAAACAGTCTTTTGAATGACAATTGCAAGGTTAATATGTTATGGTCACTATTTCCATGGTGTCCCCCCAACCTGCACATCTGTTATTCTTTTTTGACCGTCCCTATAGTCGGATCCTGAACCAATTGGGAAAGTTAACTGTCTTTGGTTATTGTCAATAATCTTTTTCTTTTATGAGAGCTATAGCTTTCAGTTTCCCAGTCTATATCTGGGTAGTTGAAGTCCCCCATAATAACGACTCATGTAGGGTGTGCAAGCTCGGCCAAACACCAGTTGGGCTCGAGCATCCCTATGCTGGGCCAAACACCGAGTGTGCTCGAGTCAGTGTATATAAATGTAATTTAGCATTTATTTCTAAAAAGTTCCTGCAAGGATTTGAACTCCCAACGTTGTACAGGAGAGACAATGATCTTATCCACTCAGCTATAAGGCTGAATGCTATACTTTGTCAGAAAAACCTCATAGTAGTTTCTGATGTAGTGAGTATTCTTATTCTTCAGGAGACTTATTTTATATTTCTGTGCAGGTTAATATGTAATTCTATAGTGTAGTGGTTAACGTCCTTGCCTCTAATGTACAAGTTGGAAGTCCAAATCCCAGCAGAAACATTTTAATATGTATATATAAGTTTTAAGCCATAATATATTTACATATATTATTATATATTCAGAATATATAATATATTATAATATATGCAAATATATTATGGCTAAAAACATCAGTAGTAGTTTCCTACATATTATGCATTCATATATATCAGAAGTATGATTTTATCTATCTATCTATCTATCTATCTATCTATATATATATATATATATATATATATATATATATATTATTTTTATATTTTTTTCAGTTATTGCACATTTATTTTCTGCCATAATTTTTTTATTATACAATATATATATATATATATATATATATATATATATATATATATTTATATATTTGATCTCTATGTTTCTGCCGGGATTTGGACTCCCAACTTTGTACATTAGAGGCAAGGATGTTAACCACTACACAATCGAGCTAAAAGTTTGCCTGTACAGAAATATAAAATAAGTCTTCTGCTGAATAGGAATGCTGACTACATCAGAAACTACTATGAGTTTTTTCTGATACAATCTAGCATTCAGATTTATAGCTGAGATAATGAGGTCCTTGCCTCTAATGTACAAGGTTGGGAGTTCAATTCCTGGCAGAAACATTTCAGAAATTAGATTTAAATACACTGGGGTGTCCCCAAGCACTGGCTCCATATATGGATATAGCTATATATGGCGTGAGAGCAGGGACTCCTAAGCTGAACTAGAGTCTCTACACCCTCTTTTCTTCAGAGCAGGTGGTGCCTGGTTTAATGCTCGGGGACTTCCATTGTGCTTGGTAGAGCACCCGAGCATCGCAAAGTGTTCTACCCGAGTACACAAGCACTTCGGTCCTCGACCAACACTAATAAAGACCTTATTATGATTTGCTGCCTCATCGATCTCTCTTAGTAGTAGACTCTGGTGGCTTATAACAAACTCCTATTAGTATTTATTTATTGTTTTTGCCTCCATGTATTTCTATCCACAGTGACTCCACATGTCCAAATTGGTTTTTGTATATTTTTTGGCCTACAGCTTTCCTTATGAACTGTTCTAGTCCCTCCTTCCATTCCTCCCCCAGTTTTATTATCTTGTCACAGGTCTCTATCTGCATGATTTTCCCCTCCGATAATGTAATTACCTTCCCTCCAGTCCCTAGTTTAAACATTCCAGTAAATTTCTAGTCATCTTCTCCCTCAAAAAAGCTGCACCTTCCTCAATGAGGTGCAGCCCATCCTTACGGTACAGCCTGTAGCCAACAGAGAAGTCGGCCCAGTTCTCCAGGAACCCAAATTCTTCCTTCCTACTGTTCCTACTTGAGCCACTTGTTAATCTCCCACCTGCCTTTCGATCTGCGATAGTTGAACTCGAGCACCAGGAAGACAACACACAGTTTGGCGATCCCAGTCTTTGTGAAAGATAGCTCTATCTGTACCCCTAATAATTGAGTCTCCCACTACAAGCATCTGCCTGGCCTGCCCTGCTCCCCTGGTCCACTGGATACAGGAACTGATTTTCCCCTGACTGGCATAGGAAGTGTCATGCTCCACTAGTTCTATCCCTGAACTGACATCCCCCTCATCTGTCAAACTTGCAAACTTGTTGAAGTGTGCCAGATCAGGGCTAGCCTTCCTTGTACTCTTTCCTCTACCCTGCTTTCTAACTGCTTCCCAGCTAGCTACTTAACTTCCCTGATCCTCCATACTACCACCCTCCCTGCATCTACTTCAAAGAGTGCCTGCACAGTGAGCAGCAATCTCTTTTCCAAATTGCCAACACTTCTCATTGACGAAATTCGATTGTTTAGATACAGGATGTGGGCAATTTGTTGACATTTTGAACAAAGATATGAACCCTCAAATAGCTGTTCCAGGAATAAATACATTTGACAAGATGTGCACTGGACTGGGTTGTCAATAATAGAATGCATACTAATGTGGACTACACAAGAAAAGAGAAAGAAAAAAATACAATAATATAGTGTAATAAAAAGCAACAGACTTAGTTTCGACCCTCCTGAAGACCCTTACTCTAATGTCACTTAATCTTAAGTCACACACTTATTACAAACACACACCTGAAATCAAACATGCAAACGCTCACAAACTCACGTTTTGTGTCTGCTTCTATAGGTGTTGCTCTCAAACAACTTCAAACCAGAATGCATTTTTTTCTCCTCTGGATTCAAAGGGTGATTGAACAGTATAAGGCTACCACTAGCAGGGTAAAGTCTTAATATGGAAAAACTCTGATTGAACAGTTTGAGGCTACCACCAAAAACTTATTGGATAGAAAATAGGGGAAAATCGATTTATGAAGCACAATATAAATTTGCACAGTGTAAATATGCAGACATCCCTGTAGCAAAAACCTATTGATCGGTCTACATACCTCAAATGGGACAGCTTCCACCCCAAACATATTAAAAAGTCTATCATCTATAGTCAAGCCATCATATATAATTGAATATGTTCCAGCCCATCAGACAGAGATAAGCATTGACAACATCTGAAAAGGACATTTTTATACCAGGGCTATCATCCTGCTTCAATTAAACATCAGATCACAAGAGCAACCAAGATCACCAGAAGTCAACTCCTCCAATACAATGAAAATAAACAGAACCAATGCATACCCCTGATTGTGACCTACAACCCACAAGAAGAGGTACTGAGTAGAGTTGAGCGGACACCTGGAAGTTCGGGTTCGCCGGATTCGTCTGAACTTCGCCGCAAAGTTCGGGTTCGGGACCCGAAATTGACCCGAACTTGACCTCAAACCCAAACCCCATTGAAGTCAATAGGGACCCGAACTTTGGGACACTAAAATGGCTCTAAAAAAGTAATGGAAAGGTCTAGATGGCTGCAAAAGGAACCAAAATGGGGATAAGAACAGGACAATTGCCCTGCAAACAAATGCGGACAGGGAAATGACTTAAGATAACATAAAATACATACAAATTAAAAATAATAATCTTGAACTAGGAGGAGAAGGAGGTCCATATGGAGTAGGAGGGAGGTTGAGAAGGCAGTGGAAGTGGGGCGGTGTAGGTGGAAGCGGTGGAGGAGGAGGTAGTGGCCAACACTGTGTTTTTTTTTTTTTTTTTTTGGGTAGACCCCAAAACATTGGGAAATATAGAAAATAAAACATAGAGAAAGTGCACTGGAGTATAACAAAGGCTGGGTGAAGCAAGTATATATGTCTATTCTGCACAAGTTACGGACAAGTCCTGTGGGATCCATGCCTGGTTCATTTTAATTAATGTGAGCTTGTCTACATTGGCTGTAGACAGACAGCTGTGCTTGTCTGTGATAACAGCCCCTGCTGTGCTAAACACACGTTCAGACAATACACGGGCTGCAGGGCAGGCCAGCACCTCCTAGGCATAAAGGGCAAGCTCAGGCCATGTGCCAAATTTGGAGACCCAGAAGTTGAATTGGGAAGACCCATCAGTCAGTACATTTAGGTGTGTGCATACATACTGTTCCACCATATTGCTGAAATGCTGCCTGCTGCTAAAACTTTCCATATCAGCTGGTGGTGCTGGTTCTTGTGACGTGCTGACAAAGCTTTTCCACATTTCGGCCATGCTAACCCTGACTTCTGAGGTGCTGGCGATGCCCCAGCTGCGTTGGCAACTTCTTCCTCCTCCTCTGCCTTCGCCTTGAGCTTCCACTAAGGCCCCGGTGTCAGGTGGGAATGCCATCAGCAGTGCATCTACCAGTGTGCGCTTGTACTCGCGCATCTTCCGATCACGCTCCAGTGGGGGAATTAAGGACGGCACGTTGTCCTTGTAACGGGGATCCAGCAGGGTGGCCACCCAGTAATCAGCACTAGTTAGATTGTGGGCAACTTGGTGGTCGTTGCGCAGGCACTGCAGCATGTAGTCGCTCATGTGTGCCAGGCTGCCCAGAGGCTGCCCAGAGGCAACGACAAGTTGTTCTCTGTGAGAGGTGTGTGGGAGGTGCAGTGATCGCCCTGAGCTGCTTTGGGTGCCACCCTGCTGTGAACATGGTTCCTCCTCCTCATCCTCCAAAACTGTGCCCTGGCTGGACAATTGTGTACATGGCCTATATAGGTGCAGGAAACCACCCTGAGCCACTTGTCAATGACTGGCCTGATAACCGTGGAAATGATCCCTCTTCCTCCTCCTCTTCCTCCTGTGCAACATTCTTTTCCACCATCGCCCGAAAAGTTTTTTAAGGAGACATAGAAGTGGGATAGTATAGCTGATCACGGCGTCATCGGCACTGGCCATGTTGGTGGAGTACTCGAAACAGCGCAACATGGCACACAGGTCTCGCGTGGAGGCCCACTAATTAGTGGTGAAGTGGTGCTGTTCTGCAGAGCTACTCACCAGTGTGTGCTGCGGCTGAAACTCCACTATCGCCTGCTGCTGCTCGCACAGTCTCTCCAGCATGTGCAAGGTGGAGTTCCAACTTGTGGGCACATTGCATATGAGGCAGTGAGCAGGAAGGCCAAAGTTACACTGCAGCGCATACAGGCGAGCGGCAGCAGGGTAGGAATGCCGAAAC
>JAKVIS010005493.1:0-12020 GCA_033119425.1 Bufotes viridis | reverse complement strand
ATCTCTTGGCAGGCGGCACTGCTGACATCTGCCGCCCTCACCTCGCCCGTGTCTCTGATGAATGACAGATTGCGCCACTTTCGTCTTGTGTGAATTCCTAATCATCTATAAATGTAACATATTTCCTCTGAACGTCTGTAAATTGTGCGCGTGGATCGCTCCCAAAATAACGGCGGGACGCCGCTGGTAATTATAATCTCCAGGTCGGCGTCTCGTGACTCATGGGATTATTGCTGGTATTATTAGTCTTGATATTACGAGCACACCATGGACCTAAAAGTGGCGCAAATGCGTCGCTAAATATGGCGCTGGAGATGCGAATGTCGAGATGCGAATATGGCGATGAAAATGCGTATGGAAAACGATGTGACATTTACCCCTTATTACCAGCAGCTGTGAAATATGAGAAGGCGTGGCCAGACCGCCACAGCACCGCAACATTGTATCACTGGCACAGTGTATCACAGAACTGCAACATTGTATTACCAGTACAGCACCGCAACATTGTATCACGACACCACACTGCAACATTGTATCACCAACACAGCACCATAGCATTGTATCACTATCACAGGACCATAGCATTGTATCACCAACACAGCACCATAGCATTGTATCACTATCACAGGACCATAGCATTGTATCACTATCACAGCACCATAGCATTGTATCACTATCACAGGACCGTAGCATTGTATCACTATCACAGGACCATAGCATTGTATCACTATCACAGGACCGTAGCATTGTATCACTATCACAGCACCATAGCATTGTATCACTATCACAGGACCATAGCATTGTATCACTATCACAGGACCATAGCATTGTATCACTATCACAGCACCATAGCATTGTATCACTATCACAGGACCATAGCATTGTATCACCAACACAGCACCATAGCATTGTATCACTATCTCAGGACCATAGCATTGTATCACTATCACAGCACCATAGCATTGTATCACTATCTCAGGACCATAGCATTGTATCACTATCACAGCACCATAGCATTGTATCACTATCACAGGACCATAGCATTGTATCACTATCACAGGACCATAGCATTGTATTACTATCACAGGACCATAACATTGTATCACTGGCACACTGTATCACAGAACTGCAACATTGTATTACCAGTACAGCACCACAACTTTGTATCACAACACCGCACTGCAACATTGTATCACTGGCACAGTGTATCACCGCACTGCAACATTGTATCACCAACACAGCACCATAGCATAGTTTCACTATCACAGAACTGCAACATTGTATTAGGCTAGGTCTACACGACGACATGTGTCGCGTGACAATAAGTCGCACGACACATAGGGTACAACTACACTGCAACATTTGTCGCGCAACAAATTTTGGAATTTTTGCTGCTGTTGTGTCGCAGTCGCAGCATGTTGCAGTGCGAGACCATAGACTATCATTATAAAAATTGTTGCGCAACATTGGTGTGACAAATGTCGTCGTGTAGACCTAGCCTAACCAGTACAGCAGAGCAACATTGTATCACTGTCACAGCACCGCAGCATTTTATCATCATCATAGTACTGCAAAATTGTAACATGGCCAGAACACTGTATCACTGTCACAACACTGCTACATTGTATCACCGTCACAACACCGCTACATTGTATCACCGTCACAACACTGCTACATTGTATCACCGTCACAACACCGCTACATTGTATCACCGTCACAACACCGCTACATTGTATCACCGTCACAACACTGCTACATTGTATCACTGTCACAGCAACGCAATGGTGTATCACTAATACATCACTTCAACATTGTATCTCCATCACAGCACTGCTATATTGTGCCACCAGCTCAGCACAGCAACATTGTATCTCCATCACAGCACCATCTTATTATATTAATGTCACAACAATGCAACATTGTATCATTGTCTCCACACACCAACATTGTATCACCGTCACAGCACCACCCTATTATATTCATGTCCTTGCAAAACTGCAATCATCTTGTGGCTTCATCTGATCATCACATGGACAGGAGGCCCGAGGTTCCTATATTGACCAGGTCCTGAGGCAGCACATGCCCTCTGCCACTATCACCACCATCATGTATGACTGTAGTATGATGGTCTTACTGGAGGTCAGTGGATTTAGAGCAGATACGCTGAGACCTATAATGTCTATAGATTTCCTCCACGTCTGACTCCTCCATCCGTAGAACATTTTTTATATGTCTTGGGGATCGTCCAGGGGACTGTCACATTGATGTCCTTCATGAGAGTAGTAGTCTCCTACATACTGAGTATCATTGTGCCGTTGTCTCTCATGGCTGGAGATGATGAGGGTTTTCTCTTGTTCTCCAAGACTTCCCCAATAGGGGATAATGGCTCTCGGTGGGGTTGCTGTGACTGTCCTGTGTGATACCAGGTGCTTGGACTTTGTATTCATTACCACCCAGCTTTCCCACACTCCTGGGTAGCAGATATGTTGAGCCATGCACCAGGAGGGGGAGGGTTATTACATAATTTGGCCTATATTGTACCACCCCAGCTCCAAAAACATTGGAACGCTGTGGAAAATGTAAGTAAATATAAATGAAAATGAGAGATTTTGCCATTTCATGAAAAAATTAACTCGTTTAGAACTTGATGGCAGCAACTTAATGGTGTAGCATCCCCTCCACAGTCTGTGAACCTCTGGGGAGTGAGGAGACAATTGCTGGAGCTCTGGGAGAGGACTGTTGCCCCACTCTTGGCTGATGTAGGATTCTCGCCGCTCCACGGTCCGGGGTCTTCTTTACCGGATTTTTAGTTCCATGTTCTCCATTGGTGAAAGGTCTGGATGCAGGCGGTCAGCGTGGCCCCCGGGCTCCTCTTCTGTGAAGCCATGCTGCTGTGATAGATGCAGGAGACGTTGTCTAGATGGAGTAGATGTTGTTCTAGAACCTCCATATACTGTTCAGCAGACGTGTAAGACACCCGCACCATAGGCACGAGTGCAGCCCCATACCGTCAGAGCTGCTGAGCTGTGCGCTGATAACAAGCTGGATGGTCCCTCTCCTCGCGAGTGCTCAGGACACGGCCTCCGTGGTTTCAAAAAAGAGTTTCAAACCACAGAACCCTTCTCCATTTTGCCTTATTCCACTATAAATAAGCTTTGGCGGTGATTCTGGATTGTGGTGACATATGGCGTCTTCCCCGCATGATACGTCTTGGTGAACTGTCCACAGACAAGGATTTCTGGAGCCCATGCCGAGATTTCCAGGACAGAATCGGTGCCGCCTGAGGGCCCGTAGATAACTGACTGTCCGCCTTGTCCCTGCACACACGGATTTCTCCGGATCTTCTGATGATATTATGTACTGTAGACATATTTATGCCCCTGATATCTTGTCCCACTGGATGCATAAATTATGCTGGGTGGGTTACAGTACTGTGTGCAGAACTATTCACGCCCCTGGTATCTCGTCCTGGTGGATGTTGTTGGATAGACAGGTAGATAGATAGATAGATAGATAGATAGATATTGAGATAGATAGATAGTGCTGGGGTGCAGTACCAGTGGGCAGAACTATTCACACCCCTGGTATCTCGTCCTGGTGGATGTTGTTGGATAGATAGATAGATAGATAGATAGATAGATATGAGATAGATAGAGAGATAGATAGATAGATAGATAGATAGATATGAGATCATAGATAGATAGATAGATAGATAGTGCTGGGGTGCAGTACCAGTGTGCAGAACTATTCACGCCCCTGGTATCTCGTCCTGGTGAATGTTGTTGGATAGATAGATAGATAGATAGATAGATAGATAGATAGATAGATAGATAGATAGATAGTGCTGGGGTGCAGTACCAGTGTGCAGAACTATTCACGCCCCTGCTATCTTGTACTGGACACATGAACTGGCAGAGCGCAGACAGGATTTCCGGCCCCATCATGTGGATACCGACATTTGATACAATTCCTCGGGATCTGATTGGGGTCAGTGAAGTGGTTACTGGTGACTGTGGCGAGGTGTTGAATCGCAGGTTGCGGATGAGGGTGACGCGTCAGCGACAGCACTAAGGGTGGTTCACACGTAGGTTTTTATTGCTGTCTTTCAGCACTTGTTGTTTTTGGTCGGTCTATGGAAAATATTAAAGGCAGGACACACCTTTTTTTTTTCTTAAATGCATTATGTCAAAGTAATGGTGTTTTTTTTTCAGGAGTTTTTCCATAAAAAAAACCACAAGTCATTTCTGTGACGTTTTTTTTTTTTTGTGGTAAATTTGTGTGTGACGGAAGCCTACTAGCCACATAAACAGCTCGGAGATTAGTAAACAGAATTCCACCGCTCGCACGTTGCCGGGATACAGCACGCCAGCCGCACGAAAAATGCTGCCATCTGTCGCGCCACCAATGCCAGCAGCCGGTGCTGTTAACACCGAAGTGGCCGGATACAAAATGTTACATTGTATCAGTCACAATACACAGAGCCTGATAAATGTAAGACCGCCACCCCCCCTACAGCTTCCGCGGGGGCTACCACCCAGCTTTACCAGGCTCCTTGTCACGGGGGGATCTGTGAGCAGGGGACGGGCTTCCAGTCAGGAGTGCGGAAAAGCTGGGTGACAACCCTACTGGGACCAGTATTGGCAGCCATTTTTGCTGTCACCCAGCTTTCCTAGACTCCTGAGTGTCCAATCTTGGACAATTTGCCATTCAGGAGGGCGAGAAATGTGGGTGATAACTCCACTGAACACCGGAATTACCATGTTCTCCGTCACCCAGCTTTCCTAGAATCCTGAATCTGCCCAGTGATGCAGACTTAGGCGATGGAGCACGGTATAGCTAGATATAGCTTCCATTCAGGAGTCTGGGAAAGCCGGGTGACAACCCCCAGGGGAACCTGTAATGGTAGCCATATTGTCCCCCAGCTCTCCTGCCATCCTGAATGTCAAATGTGCCCAAACATGGGCGCTCTCTGTGGAATGGTCGACTGATGGTCACCCGCTTCTCTTAGACTCCTGAGCACCTGTCGCTGAGGGCGGCCTTGTGGGTTGTTACCCAGCTTTCCTAGAAACTGATGATAGGATGGTTACGCTGGGCGTGTGGCGTTGATTAGGCGGCTGTGACATTCCGGCGGTCCTGAGAGATGCTGACATGTTACTCCCTGTAAGCCGAGCTGCCAGGCTGATTGGCAGGGGCCCCGTGGCAGCTGCCGGGCACCTGCCTCCTGTGGAGCTGCGTGAGCCTGAATTTTCCATCTTGTTGATAAGCCTTAAATCCGCCAGCGCCGGCGACAGCCCCCAAAAATGGCTCTACGGACGCAGAGCCACAATTGCGACAAGTGCATTCACCCCCCACATAGTGACGGACGCTGGTGGCCATTATAGCGGACTCCAGGGATTGCCATAGAAAGTTGTGTCCGCTCTGGGGGGTCTCACGGGGGCGACAGACGCTGAGCCCCATTTTATGAATCTATCGGCAGAGGAACTTTCCAGGTGCCTTGGTTTACTTAGGGAGCATTTACACGACCATAAGTGTTTTGCGGTCTGCAAAACGGTCCGGTGTGCTGTCCGCATCTTTTGCCGCCCCATTGAAATGAATGGGTCCGCACCGTTCCGCAAAATTGCCAATTATACGGTCGTGTGAACGCTCCTGCTGTAGGTGGTGAGACTTCTACTCTAGTCACATCCAGAGCTGCAGCCACAGTTCTGCCCTGCTGTCTTTAGGACTCCGTTCACACTGCGCTGGTCTGGCTCCCTGGGGTGTGTCAGCATCACTGTTAGGCCTCTTTCACACCACCGTATGGCTTTTTCAGTGTTTTGCGGGCCGTTTTTATCGGACCCGTTTTTTGTTTCGGTTGTGTTTCCGTTTTGGGTCCGTTTTTCTGTATGGGCTGGGCTTAAAATTTTCAAAAGATGGTTCCGCAAAAAGCAGAACTAATACGAAAGACATACGGATGCATTTCCGTATGCGTTCCGTTTTTTTTGCGGACCCATTAACTTGAATAAAGCCACGGATTGTGATTTGCAGGCAATAAAAGGACATGTTCTATCTTTGCACGGAACGGAAATACGGAAACGGAATGCACCCGGAAACATTTCTGACTTTTTTGCGGAACCATTGAAATGAATGGTTCCTTATACGGCCCGTATACGGAACGCAAAAAAAAAACGGTCCGTACACTCGCAAAAAAAAACCTTTGTGTGAAAGAGGCCTTATAGAGGGACCTCCACCGCTCTGGGGTCAGTTCTAGGAGGGAACTGCACGACTGCCTGGGGACAAAGCAGGGGATACAGTGACCTGAGAGCAGAGTGTGTGGCCCCCTCAGTGCCCGAGACCACCAAGGACATCTCATCACCAAAGACACCGAGCCACCAAGTACAACCGATTCTCTGTCCTTATACATGTTTAGGGTTGGAATGGCGGCAATATGTGAGAAGTACAGTGTTATATGGACAGCGTATGGAAGTATTCGTGGGGCAGGAGAGCCGGGCTCAATCTATCTATCTATCTATCTATCTCATATCTATCTATCTATCTATCTATCTCATATCTATCTATCTATCTATCTATCTATCTATCTCATATCTATCTCATATCTATCTATCTCATATCTATCTATCTCATATCTATCTCATATCTATCTCATATCTATCTCTCTATCTATCTATCTATCTATCTATCTATGTCTATCTCTCTCCATGAACCCCATATTGTTGTGGATAGGGCGGTCTTCTTGGTGGACTCTTGGTAACATCTCTTGGATACTGAAGAGGAGCTGGAAGTTTCTGGAGAGAAGACCTGGTGGCCTGGGTGTATTCTACAGTGCATGTGTCTCCAGTGGTTTTGAGCAGCTGGAGATGCATCTCTGTTGGAATAACAACCAGCGCTGTATCTCCTCCGGCCTCGGCGCCGACCTCCTTCTAGACGATGCCGTTTGATCTTCTTCATCCTCAAGTGGAGCCTTGGAAATCTCGTTTTTATCCAGAAGGTTTCATTCCTTTGTCCACCATTATAGTGCGAACGTGCAGGCAATGCCCTAGAGCATAGATGCCCAACCTGCGGCCCTCCAGCTGTTGCAAAACTACAACTCCCAGCATGCCTGGATAGACTACAGCTCGCAGCCTACAGCAAGGCATGATGGGAGTTGTAGTTTTGCAACAGCTGGAGGGCCACAGGTTGAGCATGCCTGCCCTAGAGCGTCTCCAGCCGCACAGCAGTGCCAGGAATATGGTGAGCGTACAGGAGTGAATCGGTGCGGTGATGAATACTATAAGCAGTAACCACATATCGGTGCGGTAATGCATGCTATAAGCAGTAACCACATATCGGTGCGGTACTGCATACTATTAGCAGTGACCACATATCGGTGCGGTAATGCATACTATAAGCAGTAACCACATATCGGTGCGGTAATGCATACTATAAGCAGTAACCACATATCGGTGCGATACTGCATACTATAAGCAGTAACCACATATCAGTGCGGTAATGAATACTATAAGCAGTAACCACACATCGGTGCGGTAATGCATACTATTAGCAGTAACCACATATCGGTGCGGTAATGCATACTATAAGCAGTAACCACATATTGGTGCGGTAATGCATACTATAAGCAGTAACCACATATCGGTGCGGTAATGCATACTATAAGCAGTAACCACATATCGGTGCGATACTGCATACTATAAGCAGTAACCACATATCTGTGCGGTAATGAATACTATAAGCAGTAACCACATATCGGTGCGGTAATGCATACTATAAGCAGTAACCACATATCGGTGCGATACTGCATACTATAAGCAGTAACCAAATATCGGTGCGGTAATGCATACTATAAGCAGTAACCACATATCGGTGCGGTAATGAATACTATAAGCAGTGACCACATATCGGTGCGGTAATGCATACTATAAGCAGTAACCACATATTGGTGCGGTAATGCATACTATAAGCAGTAACCACATATCGGTGCGGTAATGAATACTATAAGCAGTAACCACATATCGGTGCGATACTGCATACTATAAGCAGTAACCACATATCTGTGCGGTAATGAATACTATAAGCAGTAACCACATATCGGTGCGGTAATGCATACTATAAGCAGTAACCACATATCGGTGCGATACTGCATACTATAAGCAGTAACCACATATCGGTGCGGTAATGAATACTATAAGCAGTGACAACATATCTGTGCGGTAATGAATACTATAAGCAGTAACCACATATCGGTGCGGTAATGCATACTATAAGCAGTAACCACATATCGGTGCGGTAATGCATACTATAAGCAGTAACCACATATCGGTGCGGTAATGCATACTATAAGCAGTAACCACATATCGGTGCGGTAATGAATACTATAAGCAGTGACCACATATCGGTGCGGTAATGAATACTATAAGCAGTAACCACATATCGGTGCGGTAATGCATACTATAAGCAGTAACCACATATCGGTGCGGTACTGCATACTATAAGCAGTAACCACATATTGGTGCGGTAATGAATACTATAAGCAGTGACCACATATCGGTGCGGTAATGCATACTATAAGCAGTAACCACATATCGGTGCGGTACTGCATACTATTAGCAGTGACCACATATCGGTGCGGTAATGCATACTATAAGCAGTGACCACATATCGGTGCGGTAATGCATACTATAAGCAGTGACCACATATCGGTGCCAGCTCCGTTATAGTGTCCGTGAGAAATATTCCAGTCCAAGAACAGTAAAACCTCCATTTAACAGTGCCAGCTCAACAGGGCAGGGACTGTATCAGTCTCTATAAGATAGTGGCAGCCTCCCTGCAGTGCCCATGTGATATATACCAGAGGTGGTACTGCCCATAATTACAAATAGTAGTACCTATTCAAAGTATTAGCCACACATCAGTGCCAATATGATAGAGCCAAGAGCATAACTGTGCCCACACAAACGTGACAGCCACATAGCAGTGCCCACACAGCATAACTAGCCATAGTAGTGCCCATACTATAGTGCCAGCCACATAGTAGCCCCACACAGTAATATCAGAAACATAACAGTGCCCATACAGCATTATTAGCCATAGTAGTACCCACACAATAGTCCTATACAATAGGATCAGCCACAAAGTAACTGTACAATATATTACAGTCAAAACAATGCCCAGAAAATAGTGTCAGCCACATAGTAGTGCCCGCACAATAGTGTCAGCCTCTTGGTAATGCCATTACATTATATTTCAGCCAGACTAGTGAATAGTGTCAGCCACAAAGTCATGCCAATACAGCATCTTCCCGTCACAGTAGTGCCTAAACAATAGTGTCAGTTACAAAGTAATTGTACAATATATTTCAGCCAAAGAAATACCCACCAAATTGGTATCAACCACATAGTAGTGCCCGCACATAGTAACGCCATTACATTATGTTCCATCTAGACTAGTGTCTGTTGAATTATGTCGGCCACATAGTAGTGCCAGTACAGCATCTTACAGTCACAGTGTCAGTACACCATATTCTATCCATACAGTAGGAGCATCTATATCATAGTGCCAGCAAAATAGTAATACCAAGGCAATAATATCAGCCACATAGTAATGCCAATGTGGCTATGGTGGTGTCTGTAAAATCAGGTTAGTCACATGCTATTTACTGTACGGTATACTCCAGCCAAAGTAGTACCCACAAAATAGTGTTAGCCACATAACAGTGTCAGTACAGTATATTCCAGTCAGAGTAGTGTCTTACCTAAGAGCCTGTCACATAGTAGTGTCATAACACCATGTTCTAGTCATATTAGTGCCTATATAATAGTGTCAGCCACAGAGTAATGCCTATATAATTGTGTCAGCCACAGAGCAATGCCTATATAATAGTGTCAGCCACAGAGTAATGCCTATATAATAGTGTCAGCCACAGAGTAATGCCTATATAATAGTGTCAGCCACAGAGCAATGCCTATATAATAGTGTCAGCCACAGAGCAATGCCTATATAATAGTGTCAGCCACAGAGTAATGCCTATATAATAGTGTCAGCCACAGAGCAATGCCTGTATAATAGTGTCAGCCACAGAGTAATGCCTATATAATAGTGTCAGCCACAGAGCAATGCCTGTATAATAGTGTCAGCCACAGAGTAATGTCTATATAATAGTGTAAGCCACAGAGTAATGCTTATATAATAGTGTAAGCCACAGAGCAATGCCTATATAATAGTGTCAGCCACAGAGCAATGCCTATATAATAGTGTCAGCCACAGAGCAATGCCTGTATAATAGTGTCAGCCACAGAGTAATGTCTATATAATAGTGTAAGCCACAGAGTAATGCTTATATAATAGTGTAAGCCACAGAGCAATGCCTATATAATAGTGTCAGCCACAGAGCAATGCCTATATAATAGTGTCAGCCACAGAGCAATGCCTGTATAATAGTGTCAGCCACAGAGTAATGCCTATATAATAGTGTCAGCCACAGAGCAATGCCTGTATAATAGTGTCAGCCACAGAGTAATGTCTATATAATAGTGTAAGCCACAGAGTAATGCTTATATAATAGTGTAAGCCACAGAGCAATGCCTATATAATAGTGTCAGCCACAGAGCAATGTCTATATAATAGTGTCAGCCACAGAGCAATGCCTATATAATAGTGTCAGCCACAGAGCAATGCCTATATAATAGTGTCAGCCACAGAGCAATGCCTATATAATAGTGTCAGCCACAGAGCAATGCCTATATAATAGTGTCAGCCACAGAGCAATGCCTGTATAATAGTGTCAGCCACAGAGTAATGTCTATATAATAGTGTCAGCCACAGAGCAATGCCTGTATAATAGTGCCAGCCACATAGTAGTGTCTGTGTATAGTAGTGCCTGTATTATAGTGTCAACTATATAGTAGTGTTTGTGTAATATACAGGCACTACTATGTGGCTGATACTAATAGTTCCAGCCACATACAGTAGTGTCTGTATAATACTGCCAACCACACAGTAGTGTCTGTATAATAGTGCCTGTGTATAGTACTGTCAGCCACATAGTAGTGCTTGTATAATAGTGTCAGCTACATAATAGTGCCTGTATAATTGTGCAAGTCAGTAGGTACTTGTAATATAGGATCAGCCACTCAATAGTACATGTGTCAGTACAGCATATGCCTGCCATTGTAGTGTCTGTGTAATATCAGCCACATAGCATTGCCTGTAAAATAGTACTAACTGTATAGTAGTGCCTGTATAATAGTGCACGCCACACTGTAATGTCTGTATAATAGTTTCAGCCAAATAGAAGTGTCTGTATAATAGTGTCGGCACATAGTATTGCCTGTATAATAGTATTAACTGTATAGTAGTGCCTGTAGAATACTGCACGCCACACTGTAATGTCTGTATAAGATTGTCAACCACATACTGTAGTAGTGCCAGCCACACAGTAGTGTCTGTAATATGTAGTGTCTTGCGTAGTGTCCACATGGTACTGACTATATAATAGTGTCAGCGACATAGTAGTGCCTGTATAATAGTATCAACTATATAGCAGTGCCTGTATAATAGCGCAAGCTACAGTACACTGTAATGTCTGTATAAAAGTGTCCGCCACATAGTAGTGCCAGCCACACAGTAGTGTCTGTAATAGGGTCAGGCACATGGTACTGCCTGTATAATAGTGTCAGTCATATAGCATTGACTGTATAATAGTGTCAGCCACCTAGTAGTGTTTGTATAGTAGTGTCAGCCACATACTGTAGTAGTACATGTAATATAGCGTCCACCACATACTGTAGTAGTACATGTAATATAGCGTCCGCCACATAACAGTACCTGTGACATTGTGTGGCCTGCTCACAGTATCAGTGCAGCGTATGTCTGCCATCGTAGTGCCTGATCCTGACAATTATAGTAAAAGAGCAGAAGGTTGGAAGTTTTGGTCCAGTAATTACCCGACGTGGATCGCCTCGCAGCAGGTACAAGATCTGGGGACTGGCGCGTTGCTTTGTATAAATTCTTCTGTAATAATGACTGAG
>JAKVIS010005492.1:0-12038 GCA_033119425.1 Bufotes viridis | reverse complement strand
TATTCTTTATTCATGGCAGTGTTCTTGGACATAATTGTGAGAGCCCACTCCCTTGGATGAGAAGCGGCCCCACACGTGAATGGTCTCATATTGCTTTACTGTTGGTATCACCCAAGACTCATGGTTGTACTCGCCTTTTTGTCTGTGTACAGCCATTTGTCCAGGTGTTCCAAACAGTCTGAAGGGAGCATTATCAGAAAAAATTACTTTACCCCAGTTCTCTGCAGGCCAGTCCCTGAACTTCCTTCAGAATATCACTTTGTCCTTGATGTATTCCTTGGAGAGAAGTGGCTTCTTTGCTGCTCTTCCTGACACCAAGCCACTTAAGTCACCATTTAAACCAGAAAAATGACATAAATGATAATTAATCTGCCAGGGCCAATAGCCCCACCCACACAGCGCCCCCACCAAAACCATTTTTCAGACAGGGATGAAGGCAGCAGTTAAACACAGTTTGCGCAAAGATTTTTTGCTCAAATGGCATTTAAAAAGTTGCAAACTCGGGGTCTGTGACTTTTTAATCTCTCCCACTGGTTCCTCTGTACATACTCAAGACATGCTTTTAGGTTCACTATACTGTATTGTTGAAATACCATGCATGCACAGTAGAGATGAGTTTGCATAGAGAAGGCAGTACTGGAAAATTGTGGAAGAGCGATGGTGTGTCAGCTCCATGCAGAGTAAACCATGGTAGTATGCAGACTGCATAGGAGTTAAAAGTTACTAAAAATGACTGTATGCATAAAAGGGGTTGTCTGGGTTCAGAACTCATCAGTGCCGGTGTCATCAGAGGGCAAGGGAGTACATCGGAGCATAAAATGCGCTGATGCTCATGTCAGAGGGGCTAAGCGAGAGAATAAGGGGATATGTCCGGGTTCAGATCTGAAACCAGACAGCCTCTTTCATTTTTTAAAAGACAGCCCATTTGTTTTCTGTCGAACTGATTATGTGATCCATGCATTATTTTTATCTTACTATATAGAGAAATCCTTTTAATATGGCTTACAAAATGTAACTTTCAACTTCCTGCCTAACAATTCAAGTTCAATGTGTGGCTGGGCAGATGCATTACAGTATCTATGTATAAATGTTTCAGCAAGATAAGCCAATGTGCAGAGCCACGTTCAGGTGCCCCTACACCAGGTTCCTTGGCAATGACCTCTCTCCTTCAGTGACACTATTTTCAACTCTGTTTGTGTCCTCTGGATAGAGATACATTTGAAAACTTTACTTATTGAAGAGAAGAGAAAGCATGGCAGAAGAGTGGTCATGTTCCTGCAAGTCTTGTTACTGCTGAAGGACCTGCAGTCACATAACCGGATGTATGCGGGTCCTTAACAGAGAAAACGGAGCTTCAAAGCTGCACAGAGGAGGAAAGTGTGAGCTGCTATGTACAGTGCTAAAAGTATTCATCCTCCTTGGTATTTTTCCTATTTTGCTGCATTACAACCTGGAATTAAAATGGATAAACAATACCCAAACCAAAAAAAAACAACTGTGAACTTTAACCCCTTTAGGACCTTGCAATTTTCCATCTTTGTTTTTACTCTCCGTCCTTCCCAGAGCCATAACTTTTTAATTTTTCTATTCACATAGACATAAGAGGGCTTGTTTTTTGCAGGACAAGATGTACTTTCTAATAACACAATTTAATATTGCATATGATGTAGTGGGAAACTGGAAAAAAGTCCAAATGTGGTTTAATTGGAAAAAAATGCAATTCCACTAGAGTTTTTTATGGGTTTTGTTTTTACGGTGTTCACTTTTTATGCGGTAAAACTGACCTATTACCTTCTTTCTTTGGGTCAGTACGAATAGTTTTTCTTGAGTTCAATACTGAAAAAAAAAAACTTTGGAAAAAATAATTTTTTTGTTTTCATCCCCATATTCTGACCACTCTCATTTTTTTAAGGTTATGACTATGGAGATGTCAGTTCTTTGTGGAGCCACTTTTTGCTGTAAGTCCAGATGCATGTATCTACTGTATGTCTCTATTAGCATAGCACATCTAAACACTGGAATTTTTGGCTGTTCTTCCAGACAAAACTGCTACGGCTCCAGCACTCCAGCTGTTCTAAAACTACAACTCCCAGAATCCTCCTTTCACTTCTATGGGAGTTACAACAATAGCAAAGTATGCTCGGAGTTGTAGTTTCACAGCAGCTGGATTGTCGACAGTTGCTAATCCCTGTTTTAGCTAGAGGTGTTGTGTTGGTGTCTAGCAGACTTCAAGTAATGCTACAGATTATCCATTAAATTGAGGTCTGGGCTTTGACTAGGCCATTCTTCTTAGACATTTAAACGTTACCTCTTAGGCCTCTTTCACACGGGCGTCATGTTTGATCTTACCATGGTGATGGACCATGTGATTAGACCATGTGATGTGACGTCATCACAGGTCCTTTAGTTGTTAGCTGATGCTGGAAAAGAGAGGACAGATCGCAACTACGCGATCAAGTGGCTAAGGTAAGTTAACTTTTATTATTTTTAACCCCTTCCTCTTCATTTTACTATGCATTCTTTATTAAGAATGCTATTATTTTCCCTTATAACCATGATATAAGGGAAAATAATAAAGATCTGGTCCCGTTGCTAAGCAACCATGTGGGAAAATCGCACTTCATCCGCACTTGCTTGCGGATGCTTGCGATTTTCCCGCAGCCCCATTCACTTCTATAGGGCCTGCGTTGCGTGAAAAACGTACAATATAGAGCATGCTGCGATTTTCACGCAACGCAGAAGTGATGCGTAAAAATGACCGCTCACGCATTGCACCCGCGCGGAAAACTCGCCCGTGTGAAAGGGGCCTTAAACCCCTTGAGTGTTACTTTAGCAGTATGTTTAATTGCTGGAATGGGAACCTCTGTCCAAGTCTCCAATCTCTGGCAGGCCAAAACAGGTTTTCCACAAAAATTACCTTGAATTTACCGCTATCGATCATTTCTTCAATCCTTACCAGTTTTGCAGTGCTTGCTGATAAGATGCAGTATGAACTGGCCACCACCAAGCTTCAATGTGGTAATGGTGTTCTTGGGGAGATGAGAAGAGTGGCCCCTAATCCTTTATTTTATAAGCACATTTGCCCAGATTTACTAATGTGTCTGCACCTATAATCTGCCTAAAAAGTGGAGCAAAGTGGAGCAATTTTGGGGAAGGGGCAAAGCTTCGTGGGAATCGGCGCATGTCCAGACCCCGTTTTGTGCCAAAATCGTAACACAATTCTTTAATCAAATTAAGTCCAAAGTAAGTTAGCCTATTTCAGGTATACAGTTAAATAACAGTGCTAGATCTCTGCCAGACATGATGCTGTGAAAGGTTCTGCAGGAAGGTGGTAGTATCTGGCAATGCCAGAGTTTCCTGCCACAGGTGTGAAACTAGCTTTAGTTTTACTCTTTTTGGCAATCATTTCTGTCTCAAGCTTGGCTGCCTTTATCTGTATTTTTTATATTCTAGATTTTTTTCCTGTTTTTAGTGCTTTTTCGCTACATTCCTCTATATCAGTGACTTCCATTATAGTGGCAGCCATTAAAGTGCCACTGATAGTTCTTCTATTCTTACCTAGCAGCAATTATGTCATTAGTAGTTCAGTAATGGCAGAAAATGGCTCATTTAGTAGCTGGTATACGCCACTTTTCTGCCGTATATCAATCACAGATTTTGTTGCACAGCATTTTGCGACAGAAACTGCAAGTTTTCCCTGCTCACACCACTTTTTCCCCACGGGGGCATGATATGCATGGGGAAAAGAGCGGACCGCAGAGACCTCTCATTCATCTCAGTTTCAACAGCTTTTGGAGTAGAAAATGGCTTAAATCTACACCTGTAAGGAAGTTGGTGTAGATTTAAGTTTGTTGCATGGCCTGCTGGAGGAAGTACCAAAGTTATATAGAGGACTGCGCCTCCACATCGTGTTGGTGCTTCTATCAGCAGTACAAAGACACTTAAGACCAGCCTGTAAATCACTGGTTTTAATAAATGAGCCCCCTAGACTATAAATAACTGAATCAATTGTAAACTAATTGGATTCATCATGAATTTCACCCAAAAATTATTTACACATTAATCTGAAGTATTGGCTATTCGACACTTGCAGTTTTACATTTAAAATTCAGTACACTAGTGAGGGAAACAGATCAGGGAGGATGAAGACAGAGGCTCACATGACCACAAGCAGGGTCCTGGCCGGCAAGCTTGGACCTACTCTAACACATGCCTCTCATGGGCTATCAGCCTGCTGTCTGGGCAAAGTAAGATCCAGCTGATATTTCCTACTCAAATACCTGCCTCCCCTACTCATACACATGCCTCCACTACTAATACCTCCCACTCAAATACATCCCTACATGCACCCCACCCACCTGGTGCTTTTAATCAGTAGCATTATATAGCTGGATCCTATTTTGCCCAATTGTAGGCCAAAAGCCCAGGAGAGGCATGTATTTGAGTATGAAATATCACATAGCTGGCTCTTACTTTGCCCAGACACCAGGCTGATAGCCCAGGAGAGGCATGTGTTAGAGTAGGTCCCGCCTGTTTGACGCCACCTTGTCGCGGGTATATGGGCCCTACATATTTTTGATCAATAATATGCACACAGAGCTTTAACTTTTTCTTACAGTGAGTATAGCAATAATGCAGTTTCCCTTTTTTCATGAATTCACTTATGTCTTTGTGCATTAAGCAGTGCGCTGTTACTTGTAGTTCTATGTATGTATTGTATTTTAGCCAAGGTAGCGTCCATCTACATCCTTATCTATATGCATTATGGAGATGCTGGTTTAATTTTTCTACAGTTTACAGTGTGTACTAAGTTTATTTTAGTGCGACAACAGCAGCTTATATTTTTGTGGCGCACAGGAGATGTTCAATTACACCTTTGCTGTTTCTCAAAAACCTACTGCAAATTTTCTAAGGTTTAATAGTGTGCAAATAAGCTTATTTTCGTGTGTCAATGGCAATGTATTGTTTGGTCACACTCAGGGGATGTCCAAATGGGCCTGTAATTTGAAAAAAAAAGTTTACATTTTTCTATAATTTATGTGTAAATAAGCGTATTTTAGTGCTTCAATAGAAGTGTACAGTTTGGGCAGTGGACATCAAATAATGCAATTTTCTGTTTCCCAAAAACCTGTTGCAATTTTCTACAATAAGCATATTTTAGGGCATCAACAGCAGTGTTTTCCGTTACAAGCATAACAAATCTGACGGTGCGGTGTGTTTTTAAACAGGCTGTTTGTTAAGAACGTCAACCACGCGTTTACCCATAGCTATATATGTCATTGTCACTCTGCCATTACTTACCATTGTTGCCTTTGCGTTAAAGAGCTTGAAAAGGGAGAGACAGAGAGAAAAAAATGTGTAAAAATGCAAAAAAAAGGGGGGAAGACAAGACAAGAAAATGAGTCCTAGGAGATCTCACCATGTCATAATCCAATTTTAAGACAAATTGGAGTACTATCTATTTCGGACAAATCAATTTGGGCCCAAGTCGAATTTTCAGAGCGATTCGTTAGAATCGGACCAGAAATATTTCTATGAATTTGCTTATCTCAAACCAAGACGCGTTGCTTGTAGGGTTGGAAGAACTGTAGGCCTCTCCACGTGCCACCATACAAGGTGCCGTGTGTATGGACATTTCACAGCCTACCCACACACACTTATTGTAACGAACACTAAATATAATATAATATTGCAATCATTTCACTTAGTCTCAGAAAGTGCTGCCAATCAGTTCCCTTTCTGACTCCCTGCCGATAGACAGTTAACATTTCCAAGAAATTCAAGTGATTGAGAGCAGCCCGGCAATGTCATCATGAACCACTGTGGGAAGATGCGGATATCTTGCCGCAATCATGGGTTGCGATATGTGTGGTCTCTGCCAGACAATGATGATCCTGATGATTACATTACCATTAGTCTATGTCTACCATCAGTGGTTGTTACCATGTAGATTAGGAGGGGAACCAGAAACAGATTCATCATGTAAAACCACAAACTAGATTTATGTCATATGATTCTAGCAGTTCTCATTAAAATGTCTAGGATACCAGTTACATCTTCAGGCTCATCACTTAGTCTTAAAGAGACACCATACCTAAAGTATCAGTATATAAATTCACTTTGTTCCCTATTATTGTTCCGGCCATTTCAGGTTGGGGAGAGGATATCTGTAGTGTCTAAAATGGTTTAAGTGACCAGAAGTTAAAAGACACATCTACTCTCACGAGTACTACTTTACCTCACATATCTCCAGTTTAAACCTGAAGCCTGAGGGTTTGAAATAGGCCTTGCCCAACTTACAAGAAAATGACTGTCCTTTAACTCTGACATTATTGTTATTTGACCCTGGGTTGCTTTTTGACACTGTAACTGTGGCCCCTAATGTGAGACTAAAGCCTAGGGGTACCAGAAAAGAAGTTACTGTACAAGGGTGGGTGAAAAGCACTGTGTGCACATAGCTGTCTAACGGTGGGAAGTGCTGCAGGTAGCCTACAAGTCAAAGTCATATATACTGTAACTTGGGCAAGATATGTTGCAAGCAGTGTAACTGATTCTGGGGGCCCACCTTAGGGCTCCTGCACACAAACTTATTTTTTTTCCATGTCCGTACCATTTTATTAATTTTTTTGTGGCCTGTATGTGAAACCATTCACTTTAATGGGGTAGCAAAAAATGGAAATCACTCCATGTGCATTCCGTGTTTGTATGTCCGCATGTCCGTTACACAAAATTATAGAACATGTCCTATTATTGTTGGCATTGCAGACAAGGACAGGACTGTTCTATTACAGGCCGGCTGTTCTGTTCCTATAATGTGGAGTGCACAAACCCGGTATCCATGTTTTGCAGATCCGCAATTTGTGGACTGCAAAACATCCAATGGCCGTGTTCATGAGCCCTTACAGTGATAACAGAAATATTAAAGATGAAGTATGATGGTAGACACTCACAGCAAAATGCACAAACATACATGTGGCAGAAATTAGGTTACTTTCACACTTGCAGTAGCAGGGTCCGGAAGGATGTTGCGGCAGGGGAAGTCCGCTGTAGTTTTTGTCCAGCCGCCTCTCAGCATGTTCGCCGTGCTGCGGCCAGACCTCCAGCCGCCCCAAATAAAGTGAATGGGGCGGAGCAGACCTCCGGCGGCACAGTGGACTAGCGTAAGCACGGATCTGGCAGGCTGTTCTCCTATTGGAATAGCCTGCCAGACCTTGCTACCGCAAGTGTGAAAGTAGCCTTACACATATATGGATATCCTGTCAGTCATAAACACATGCAGTTTCTATCACACATAAGAAAACATGCAATGCACGCACCAAGAAATTTTTTGCCTTAACCCTATTAAGTGTAGCTCACTTAACGCGAATCTGTCACCAGGTTTTAGCATATTAAGCTGTCACCATTGCCATGTACAATAAACCACCTTCTTTCCTGCTGTGGTCTTCTTTTTTCGTTTCATGGTGTCATTTTGTTAAAAAGTGCTTTTTGTGTTATGCAAATGAACCTCCAAAGTGCCCAGAAGGGGCGTTATTCTTCTTCTCTTGAGCCCAGTAACACCCCCCTGCAGTGCCCCGCCTGCCTTAATTTCCAGCCCAAGCATGCCTCCTCATCAAGAAATGTCCTCCCACAGCCAAGGTGAACGGCGCTGCCCCCTCCGCTACGTCATCTAATACATTCCAGATACGCCCCTTGCTTCTTCCAGAAATATCGCGCAGGCGCAGTACCACCGACTGCCTGTGTCTGCGCGATCATAAAGCTCCTGAGGCAACAGCCATCAGATTACGTCACTAGGCTCTGCGCATGCCCAGTGACGCTTTTGAGGCTGTTGCCCTCAGGAGCAGACCTGTAGCTTAGGCTCCATTCAGATGTCCGTGTGTGTTTTGTGGATCTGCAGACCGCACATCGCCTGCACCCTCAAAGAAAATGCCTTTTCTGGTCCGAAATTGTGGACAAGAATAGGACATGTTTTATTTTTTTGTGTAACGGAAGTGCGGACCCGGAAGTGTGGATCCGCAATTCCGGATCCGGGCAGGACATAGAGTGTCCCCATAGGAATGAATGGGTCCGCAATTCCGTTCCGCAAAATGCGTGTGAATGGGGCCTAAGACCAGCCAGCCTTCTGCCTGTAAGCAACCCTGTGTCAGAGACTGTGTGCAATACTATGCATCACAAGGAAGGACATACTGCATCAGATGAAATTGTGCATAGTGGTTGTCAGGAATGGGACATTGAACCGGGAGCGACTGTTGGACACTGTGCAGATTGTGTCGTACTCTGCCACATGGAGGGGGTAACACCAGGGTAATAACTGCTGATACATCCATTCACTGTTGCAGAATGGCACTGCTCCTTTTCCCTTTAGTAGACGCAGTGCAGCGGTAACCAGCTTGGTCCACTACACACAACCCGACTTCTGCAGAGTGCAGGGAGTTGGACCCAGGGCAATCAGATATTAATATCCTGAGGATAGGCCAACAATATAAAATACCAGAAAAACCCCTTTAATTTAGCTTTACCAGTGAACTATTGCCCTCCAGATAAAAAAAAATGAAAAAACTTGCTGAAATGTTTATTAGACATTTCCATCAGGTTTATTGCATTGTTTTCTGTAACTGCACCTATGCTGCCCCTACTTAGAGGTTTTATTAACCCTTCGCCCCAGCAGATAAGAAACACATTCTGCTTCTCGAAAGAAGATGATGACTGTTGTCTATCTGGTTTGAATTATATGGCAAGGCATTCTGAAAAACATTTTTCTCATTAGCGATTTCATCGTCCGCACTGGCGCCTGCGAAGGGTAACATTTTATTGTTTCTTTTTTCTAGTCTAAATCTGCTGCAGACGCCACAAAAATGTGAAGGCTGCACACTGCTCTGTATGCACGCACCAATACTGGCAGGACAGAGGCGTGCTCCCTAGATGGACAGCACAAGGTGGGAACTTGGTATCTCGAATTGTAGTTATTAATGAATGTTGAGCCCTATTTGATAATATTCTGCACAATTCCCACAGAACAGTCAGAATCTTATTTCTTAGGGTTTACCTTTGTGGCTGCTTTAAAGGACACATTCGAGAATCGCTTATATAACAATTCCTCTAATAATGTTGATTTCTGAATTACTCTTTGGGGATGTTCTGAAAACAGCATTTTGGCATGTAAGGAATTTCACATTCTCCCTGAAAAATATCCCATGATATTTTATGGGATATAATTTTATGGGATATGATATTTTATTTAATGATGTGATACGTCAGAGGTAGACATTAGACCAGGGACAAGTAACCTCTGGCATTACAGATTTTGTGAAACTACAACTCCCAGCATGCACACTTCCTCAGTTATTCTTGGAACTCTCACACAAGTGATTGGAGCACACTTGGAGTTGTAGTCTCACAACAGCTGGAGTGTCGGAGGTTGCTGACCCATGGTTTAGGGTCCATTCACACATCCATGGTGTGTTGCAGATCCGCAACACACCCGGCCGGCACCCCCATAGAAATGCCTATTCTTGTCCACAAGCTGCGGACAAGAATAGGACATGTTCCATCTTTTGCGGAGCCGCGCATTCGAAGTTCGGGGCCGCTCTGTGACATTACTGTGACATTACTGTGTACATTACCCTTGTACTGTATTATGCTATGTTTATTATTCCTGTGATACCACTTTGCTCCTTAGCCATTATCTGTGACATCATTACGTTTATTATTCCTGTTCTGTGTTGTCATTATGCGCAATAGCCCTTTCCTATGACTTCACTGTGTTTATTACTGTTTATCACTTTGTATATTATCCCTCAATTGTGATACATGCTGACCATGATTACTGTGTGCATCGCCCCTGCACCGTGACATCACTGTGATTCTTAGGCCTCTTTCACACGAGTGTGTCCGGATAAGGTCCGGATGCGTTGCAGATGCGTCCAGTGAAAACTGTGTGATTTCACAGGCAAAGCCATTCAGTTTTGCCTGCGATTGCGTTTAGTTGTTCAGTTTTTTCTGCGCAGGTGCAATGCCTTTTGATGCGTTTTTCACACACGTGATAAAAAACTGAAGGTTTACAAACAACATCTCCTAGCAACCATCAGTGAAAAACGCATTGCATCCGCACTTGCTTGCGGATGCAATGCATTTTTCACGCAGCCCCATTCACTTCTATGGGGCCAGAGCTGCGTGTAAAATCCAGAATATAGAACATGCTGCGATTTTCACGCAATGCAGAACTGATGCGTGAAAAACAACTCTCAGACCCATTGAAATGAATGGGTCAGGATTCAGTGGGGGTGCTATGCGTTCACGTCACGCATTGCACCCGCGCGGAAAACTCGCTTGTGTGAAAGGGGCCTTACTTCTAAGCGATTACTTCACTTTGGTGATTACCTTGTGTTGTGTCATTACTATCTTTATTATTCCTGTGCACAGATATCACTGATTATCTCGTTATTGTGACTACACTTGGAAACTTGTGCCAAAGTATTATTTTTAAAAAATTTGTCAAGTCAGGGGGCTGTTGGAGATTTCACATTGGGGTCTACACGTCTAGGTTGAGCAATTTTTTTTAAAAAAAAAGTCTACATTTGCTCAGTTCGTCTTTTCAGGGCTTCTGCCTCGTCAATTCCTTAGACTGTAGTATCACTCATAGCTCGGAACACCGAGAAAAATCAAGATTCTAATTGACCTCAGAGCTTTGCAGGAATGTTTCATTATAATAATCAGGAGGAGTAATTACAGTGGCCCTACAACCTCTGCCTTTAGATGCTATTTTATTTTTACCTAATTGCCACTCATTGCCATACATATGGGCCTAATTAGACAACTGATGTCAGTCTGCATCTCATAGAGAGCAATCAGATGTCAGCCTTGGCAGAAGAGCTTGATGGTTTATGCAGAATCAGTCAGCCTTGGCTATGTTTGTGTATTATGGGCTAAATACATCATTCAGGATACTAGGCCTTATGTGTAAAGTATGAGAGGTGGCTGTTTAGGTACATGCTGTAGCATGATTGGTGTACTTTTTGAAATACTCCAGTCCAATAATAGGGTGTGGGGTATGAGAATGGTCAGTCAGTATCAACCCCACTTAAAGGGGATGGCCCATACTAGTCAAGAATGTGAAGTAGCATTTCTGGAGTTAATTTTTGTGGGCACCGACACAACCCCTTTTGCAAAGTGCACCCCATTTACATGCGGCAGTGTCAACCCCTCAATGTATGTTGGACGCAGGAGCTCTGTCCCATTATGCAACACTGCTCCACCACCCAGAGTTAGAGCTGCTCCCTGAGAAGTGGCTAGAGATTTCTGAGGCACCTGAGAGATCTACCAACTCTTCCAGGAGTCTAGGAGATCTGCCTTTTTTCTGGGAGCCTTCCAGACACTTCGAGATAGTTGGTAAGTGTAGGTTGTCACCACAGAATAATACTTTTTCCACATGTCTTAATAGACTACATGGATGAAAAAGAGGGGTGTGCCTTGATCGGGACTGCCTATTATTAGACAAGAGTATTGGGCAAGACCTTTCATTTTCCAATTTTATCTACATGAGTGTTGATTTTGTGCCAGTTTTGATTTATTTTATTTGTTCTCTCTATTTATTTACAGAGCTGTCTTCCTAATTCTGCACGTTACCCTTGGAAACAGACAACAATCTACCGCCAGTCCACTGTCAGTCATGTGACCTTACTGTGTAACAGTCATCTGAACTCCCACAATGCACTGCTGTCTGGGTAGAATTTTGAACTTTAAAACTGTTGTCAACTTCGCCGGTGGATTTTATATGTTCTACCATGGCTTGTGAGCTCCAGTTCTAACTGCTAATTAAGGTACTGGTCCACTGGTCTTCTACAGTGCAAATAAAAGGATGGGCATTTAGTGTAATATAGTGTCCTAGAGTCCTATCATACAGTACCTTAAAAAAAGTTCTGATTTACATAAAATACCTCGTGCACCGAACCCCAAAAAGGGCAGGGATTATGCTAATTTCATTTTTTTCATTTTGAGACATTTTAAAGCGAACCTGAGTAAAAAAAAAAAAAAGTTTGCCT
>JAKVIS010005491.1:0-11699 GCA_033119425.1 Bufotes viridis | reverse complement strand
TATAGCCATCAGGTGGTGTCGCTCTGGAGGAGGGTGATTGTGAGGCACAGGGAGCAGCTATAGCTAGACATGGCACCTCAGATCACCCCGTCACGGGGAGACAGATCTATAGCCATCAGGTAGGTCGTTCTATGGAGGAGGGTGATTGTGAGAGCACAGGAGCAGCTTATATAAACATGGCACCTCAGATCACCCGCTCACATGGAGACAGATCTATAGCCATCAGGTAGGTCGTTCATGGAGGAGGGTGATTGTGAGGCACAGGAGCAGCTTATATAAACATGGCACCTCAGATCACCCGTCACATGAAGACAGATCTATAGCCATCAGGTAGGTCGCTCTATGGAGGAGGGTGATTGTGAGGCACAGGAGCAGCTTATATAAACATGGCACCTCAGATCACCCGTCACATGAAGACAGATCTATAGCCATCAGGTAGGTCGTTCTATGGAGGAGGGTGATTGTGAGGCACAGGAGCAGCTTATATAAACATGGCACCTCAGATCACCCCGTCACATGAAGACAGATCTATAGCCATCAGGTAGGTCGTTTCTATGGAGGAGAGTGATTGTGAGGCACAGGAGCAGCTTATATAAACATGGCACCTCAGATCACCTCGTCACATGAAGACAGATCTATAGCCATCAGGTAGGTCGTTCTATGGAGGAGGGTGATTGTGAGGCACAGGAGCAGCTTATACAAACATGGCACCTCAGATCACCTCGTCACATGAAGACAGATCTATAGCCATCAGGTAGGTCGTTCTATGGAGGAGGGTGATTGTGAGGCACAGGAGCAGCTTATATAAACATGGCACCTCAGATCACCCGTCACATGAAGACAGATCTATAGCCATCAGGTAGGTCGCTTCTATGGAGGAGGGTGATTGTGAGGCACAGGAGCAGCTTATACAAACATGGCACCTCAGATCACCCGTCACATGAAGACAGATCTATAGCCATCAGGTAGGTCGTTCCTATGGAGGAGGGTGATTGTGAGGCACAGGAGCAGCTTATACAAACATGGCACCTCAGATCACCCCGTCACATGAAGACAGATCTATAGCCATCAGGTAGGTCGTTCTATGGAGGAGGGTGATTGTGAGGCACAGGAGCAGCTTATACAAACATGGCACCTCGAGATCACCCGTCACATGAAGACAGATCTATAGCCATCAGGTAGGTCGTTCTATGGAGGAGGGTGATTGTGAGGCACAGGAGCAGCTTATACAAACATGGCACCTCAGATCACCCGTCACATGAAGACAGATCTATAGCCATCAGGTAGGTCGTTCTATGGAGGAGGGTGATTGTGAGGCACAGGAGCAGCTTATACAAACATGGCACCTCAGATCACCCGTCACATGAAGACAGATCTATAGCCATCAGGTAGGTCGCTCTATGGAGGAGGGTGATTGTGAGGCACAGGAGCAGCTTATACAAACATGGCACCTCAGGATCACCCCGTCACATGAAGACAGATCTATAGCCATCAGGTAGGTCGCTCTATGGAGGAGGGTGATTGTGAGGCACAGGAGCAGCTTATACAAACATGGCACCTCAGATCACCCCGTCACATGAAGACAGATCTATAGCCATCAGGTAGGTCGTTCTATGGAGGAGGGTGATTGTGAGGCACAGGAGCAGCTTATACAAACATGGCACCTCAGATCACCCGTCACATGAAGACAGATCTATAGCCATCAGGTAGGTCGTTCTATGGAGGAGGGTGATTGTGAGGCACAGGAGCAGCTTATACAAACATGGCACCTGAGATCACCCCGTCACATGAAGACAGATCTATAGCCATCAGGTAGGTCGTTCTATGGAGGAGGGTGATTGTGAGGCACAGGAGCAGCTTATACAAACATGGCACCTGAGATCACCCGTCACATGAAGACAGATCTATAGCCATCAGGTAGGTCGTCTCTATGGAGGAGGGTGATTGTGAGGCACAGGAGCAGCTTATACAAACATGGCACCTCAGATCACCCGTCACATGAAGACAGATCTATAGCCATCAGGTAGGTCGCTCTATGGAGGAGGGTGATTGTGAGGCACAGGAGCAGCTTATACAAACATGGCACCTCAGATCACCCCGTCACATGAAGACAGATCTATAGCCATCAGGTAGGTCGTTCTATGGAGGAGGGTGATTGTGAGGCACAGGAGCAGCTTATACAAACATGGCACCTGAGATCACCCGTCACATGAAGACAGATCTATAGCCATCAGGTAGGTCGCTCTATGGAGGAGGGTGATTGTGAGGCACAGGAGCAGCTTATACAAACATGGCACCTGAGATCACCCGTCACATGAAGACAGATCTATAGCCATCAGGTAGGTCGTTCTATGGAGGAGGGTGATTGTGAGGCACAGGAGCAGCTTATACAAACATGGCACCTCAGATCACCTCGTCACATGAAGACAGATCTATAGCCATCAGGTAGGTCGTTCTATGGAGGAGGGGTGATTGTGAGGCACAGGAGCAGCTTATATAAACATGGCACCTCAGATCACCCGTCACATGAAGACAGATCTATAGCCATCAGGTAGGTCGTTCTATGGAGGAGGGTGATTGTGAGGCACAGGAGCAGCTTATACAAACATGGCACCTGAGATCACCCCGTCACATGAAGACAGATCTATAGCCATCAGGTAGGTCGTTCTATGGAGGAGGGTGATTGTGAGGCACAGGAGCAGCTTATACAAACATGGCACCTCAGATCACCCCGTCACATGAAGACAGATCTATAGCCATCAGGTAGGTCGTTCTATGGAGGAGAGTGATTGTGAGGCACAGGAGCAGCTTATATAAACATGGCACCTCAGATCACCCCGTCACATGAAGACAGATCTATAGCCATCAGGTAGGTCGCTCTATGGAGGAGGGTGATTGTGAGGCACAGGAGCAGCTTATATAAACATGGCACCTCAGATCACCCGTCACATGAAGACAGATCTATAGCCATCAGGTAGGTCGTTCTATGGAGGAGGGTGATTGTGAGGCACAGGAGCAGCTTATATAAACATGGCACCTCAGATCACCCGTCACATGAAGACAGATCTATAGCCATCAGGTAGGTCGCTCTATGGAGGAGGGTGATTGTGAGGCACAGGAGCAGCTTATATAAACATGGCACCTCAGATCACCCCGTCACATGAAGACAGATCTATAGCCATCAGGTAGGTCGTTCTATGGAGGAGGGTGATTGTGAGGCACAGGAGCAGCTTATACAAACATGGCACCTCAGATCACCCGTCACATGAAGACAGATCTATAGCCATCAGGTAGGTCGTTCTATGGAGGAGGGTGATTGTGAGGCACAGGAGCAGCTTATACAAACATGGCACCTCAGATCACCCCGTCACATGAAGACAGATCTATAGCCATCAGGTAGGTCGTTCTATGGAGGAGGGTGATTGTGAGGCACAGGAGCAGCTTATATAAACATGGCACCTCAGATCACCCGTCACATGAAGACAGATCTATAGCCATCAGGTAGGTCGTTCTATGGAGGAGGGTGATTGTGAGGCACAGGAGCAGCTTATATAAACATGGCACCTCAGATCACCCGTCACATGAAGACAGATCTATAGCCATCAGGTAGGTCGTTCTATGGAGGAGGGTGATTGTGAGGCACAGGAGCAGCTTATATAAACATGGCACCTCAGATCACCCGTCACATGAAGACAGATCTATAGCCATCAGGTAGGTCGTTCTATGGAGGAGGGTGATTGTGAGGCACAGGAGCAGCTTATATAAACATGGCACCTGAGATCACCCTGTCACATGAAGACAGATCTATAGCCATCAGGTAGGTCGTTCTATGGAGGAGGGTGATTGTGAGGCACAGGAGCAGCTTATATAAACATGGCACCTGAGATCACCCGTCACATGAAGACAGATCTATAGTCATCAGGTAGGTCGCTCTATGGAGGAGGGTGATTGTGAGGCACAGGAGCAGCTTATATAAACATGGCACCTCAGATCACCCCGTCACATGAAGACAGATCTATAGCCATCAGGTAGGTCGTTCTATGGAGGAGGGTGATTGTGAGGCACAGGAGCAGCTTATATAAACATGGCACCTCAGATCACCCGTCACATGAAGACAGATCTATAGCCATCAGGTAGGTCGCTCTATGGAGGAGGGTGATTGTGAGGCACAGGAGCAGCTTATATAAACATGGCACCTCAGATCACCCCGTCACATGAAGACAGATCTATAGCCATCAGGTAGGTCGTTCTATGGAGGAGAGTGATTGTGAGGCACAGGAGCAGCTTATATAAACATGGCACCTCAGATCACCCCGTCACATGAAGACAGATCTATAGCCATCAGGTAGGTCGTTCTATGGAGGAGGGTGATTGTGAGGCACAGGAGCAGCTTATATAAACATGGCACCTCAGATCACCCGTCACATGAAGACAGATCTATAGCCATCAGGTAGGTCGTTCTATGGAGGAGGGTGATTGTGAGGCACAGGAGCAGCTTATATAAACATGGCACCTCAGATCACCCGTCACATGAAGACAGATCTATAGCCATCAGGTAGGTCGTTCTATGGAGGAGAGTGATTGTGAGGCACAGGAGCAGCTTATATAAACATGGCACCTGAGATCACCCGTCACATGAAGACAGATCTATAGCCATCAGGTAGGTCGTTCTATGGAGGAGGTGATTGTGAGGCACAGGAGCAGCTTATACAAACATGGCACCTGAGATCACCCCGTCACATGAAGACAGATCTATAGCCATCAGGTAGGTCGTTCTATGGAGGAGGGTGATTGTGAGGCACAGGAGCAGCTTATATAAACATGGCACCTGAGATCACCCAGTCACATGAAGACAGATCTATAGCCATCAGGTAGGTCGTTCTATGGAGGAGGGTGATTGTGAGGCACAGGAGCAGCTTATACAAACATGGCACCTCAGATCACCCGTCACATGAAGACAGATCTATAGCCATCAGGTAGGTCGTTCTATGGAGGAGGGTGATTGTGAGGCACAGGAGCAGCTTATATAAACATGGCACCTCAGATCACCCGTCACATGAAGACAGATCTATAGCCATCAGGTAGGTCGCTTCTATGGAGGAGGGTGATTGTGAGGCACAGGAGCAGCTTATACAAACATGGCACCTGAGATCACCCCGTCACATGAAGACAGATCTATAGCCATCAGGTAGGTCGTTCTATGGAGGAGGGTGATTGTGAGGCACAGGAGCAGCTTATACAAACATGGCACCTGAGATCACCCGTCACATGAAGACAGATCTATAGCCATCAGGTAGGTCGTTCTATGGAGGAGGGTGATTGTGAGGCACAGGAGCAGCTTATATAAACATGGCACCTCAGATCACCCGTCACATGAAGACAGATCTATAGCCATCAGGTAGGTCGCTCTATGGAGGAGGGTGATTGTGAGGCACAGGAGCAGCTTATACAAACATGGCACCTCAGATCACCCGTCACATGAAGACAGATCTATAGCCATCAGGTAGGTCGTTCTATGGAGGAGGGTGATTGTGAGGCACAGGAGCAGCTTATATAAACATGGCACCTCAGATCACCCCGTCACATGAAGACAGATCTATAGCCATCAGGTAGGTCGCTCTATGGAGGAGGGTGATTGTGAGGCACAGGAGCAGCTTATACAAACATGGCACCTGAGATCACCCGTCACATGAAGACAGATCTATAGCCATCAGGTAGGTCGTTCTATGGAGGAGGGTGATTGTGAGGCACAGGAGCAGCTTATATAAACATGGCACCTCAGATCACCCGTCACATGAAGACAGATCTATAGCCATCAGGTAGGTCGTCTCTATGGAGGAGGGTGATTGTGAGGCACAGGAGCAGCTTATATAAACATGGCACCTCAGATCACCCCGTCACATGAAGACAGATCTATAGCCATCAGGTAGGTCGTTCTATGGAGGAGGGTGATTGTGAGGCACAGGAGCAGCTTATACAAACATGGCACCTCAGATCACCCGTCACATGAAGACAGATCTATAGCCATCAGGTAGGTCGTTCTATGGAGGAGGGTGATTGTGAGGCACAGGAGCAGCTTATACAAACATGGCACCTCAGATCACCCGTCACATGAAGACAGATCTATAGCCATCAGGTAGGTCGTTCTATGGAGGAGGGTGATTGTGAGGCACAGGAGCAGCTTATATAAACATGGCACCTCAGATCACCCCGTCACATGAAGACAGATCTATAGCCATCAGGTAGGTCGTTCTATGGAGGAGGGTGATTGTGAGGCACAGGAGCAGCTTATATAAACATGGCACCTCAGATCACCCCGTCACATGAAGACAGATCTATAGCCATCAGGTAGGTCGTTCTATGGAGGAGGGTGATTGTGAGGCACAGGAGCAGCTTATACAAACATGGCACCTCAGATCACCCGTCACATGAAGACAGATCTATAGCCATCAGGTAGGTCGCTCTATGGAGGAGGGTGATTGTGAGGCACAGGAGCAGCTTATACAAACATGGCACCTCAGATCACCCGTCACATGAAGACAGATCTATAGCCATCAGGTAGGTCGTTCTATGGAGGAGGGTGATTGTGAGGCACAGGAGCAGCTTATACAAACATGGCACCTCAGATCACCCCGTCACATGAAGACAGATCTATAGCCATCAGGTAGGTCGCTCTATGGAGGAGGGTGATTGTGAGGCACAGGAGCAGCTTATACAAACATGGCACCTCAGATCACCCGTCACATGAAGACAGATCTATAGCCATCAGGTAGGTCGTTCTATGGAGGAGGGTGATTGTGAGGCACAGGAGCAGCTTATATAAACATGGCACCTCAGATCACCCCGTCACATGAAGACAGATCTATAGCCATCAGGTAGGTCGTTCTATGGAGGAGGGTGATTGTGAGGCACAGGAGCAGCTTATACAAACATGGCACCTCAGATCACCCCGTCACATGAAGACAGATCTATAGCCATCAGGTAGGTCGTTCTATGGAGGAGGGTGATTGTGAGGCACAGGAGCAGCTTATACAAACATGGCACCTGAGATCACCCGTCACATGAAGACAGATCTATAGCCATCAGGTAGGTCGTTCTATGGAGGAGAGTGATTGTGAGGCACAGGAGCAGCTTATACAAACATGGCACCTCAGATCACCCGTCACATGAAGACAGATCTATAGCCATCAGGTAGGTCGTTCTATGGAGGAGAGTGATTGTGAGGCACAGGAGCAGCTTATACAAACATGGCACCTCAGATCACCCCGTCACATGAAGACAGATCTATAGCCATCAGGTAGGTCGTTCTATGGAGGAGGGTGATTGTGAGGCACAGGAGCAGCTTATATAAACATGGCACCTCAGATCACCCGTCACATGAAGACAGATCTATAGCCATCAGGTAGGTCGTTCTATGGAGGAGGGTGATTGTGAGGCACAGGAGCAGCTTATATAAACATGGCACCTCAGATCACCCGTCACATGAAGACAGATCTATAGCCATCAGGTAGGTCGTTCTATGGAGGAGGGTGATTGTGAGGCACAGGAGCAGCTTATATAAACATGGCACCTCAGATCACCCGTCACATGAAGACAGATCTATAGCCATCAGGTAGGTCGTTCTATGGAGGAGGGTGATTGTGAGGCACAGGAGCAGCTTATACAAACATGGCACCTCAGATCACCCGTCACATGAAGACAGATCTATAGCCATCAGGTAGGTCGTTCTATGGAGGAGGGTGATTGTGAGGCACAGGAGCAGCTTATACAAACATGGCACCTGAGATCACCCGTCACATGAAGACAGATCTATAGCCATCAGGTAGGTCGTTCTATGGAGGAGGGTGATTGTGAGGCACAGGAGCAGCTTATACAAACATGGCACCTCAGATCACCCTGTCACATGAAGACAGATCTATAGCCATCAGGTAGGTCGTTCTATGGAGGAGGGTGATTGTGAGGCACAGGAGCAGCTTATATAAACATGGCACCTCAGATCACCCCGTCACATGAAGACAGATCTATAGCCATCAGGTAGGTCGTTCTATGGAGGAGGGTGATTGTGAGGCACAGGAGCAGCTTATACAAACATGGCACCTCAGATCACCCCGTCACATGAAGACAGATCTATAGCCATCAGGTAGGTCGTTCTATGGAGGAGGGTGATTGTGAGGCACAGGAGCAGCTTATACAAACATGGCACCTGAGATCACCCTGTCACATGAAGACAGATCTATAGCCATCAGGTAGGTCGTTCTATGGAGGAGGGTGATTGTGAGGCACAGGAGCAGCTTATACAAACATGGCACCTCAGATCACCCCGTCACATGAAGACAGATCTATAGCCATCAGGTAGGTCGTTCTATGGAGGAGAGTGATTGTGAGGCACAGGAGCAGCTTATATAAACATGGCACCTCAGATCACCCCGTCACATGAAGACAGATCTATAGCCATCAGGTAGGTCGTTCTATGGAGGAGGGTGATTGTGAGGCACAGGAGCAGCTTATACAAACATGGCACCTCAGATCACCCCGTCACATGAAGACAGATCTATAGCCATCAGGTAGGTCGTTCTATGGAGGAGGGTGATTGTGAGGCACAGGAGCAGCTTATATAAACATGGCACCTCAGATCACCCGTCACATGAAGACAGATCTATAGCCATCAGGTAGGTCGTTCTATGGAGGAGGGTGATTGTGAGGCACAGGAGCAGCTTATATAAACATGGCACCTGAGATCACCCGTCACATGAAGACAGATCTATAGCCATCAGGTAGGTCGTTCTATGGAGGAGGGTGATTGTGAGGCACAGGAGCAGCTTATATAAACATGGCACCTCAGATCACCCGTCACATGAAGACAGATCTATAGCCATCAGGTAGGTCGTTCTATGGAGGAGGGTGATTGTGAGGCACAGGAGCAGCTTATATAAACATGGCACCTCGAGATCACCCGTCACATGAAGACAGATCTATAGCCATCAGGTAGGTCGTTCTATGGAGGAGAGTGATTGTGAGGCACAGGAGCAGCTTATATAAACATGGCACCTCAGATCACCCGTCACATGAAGACAGATCTATAGCCATCAGGTAGGTCGCTCTATGGAGGAGGGTGATTGTGAGGCACAGGAGCAGCTTATACAAACATGGCACCTCAGATCACCCTGTCACATGAAGACAGATCTATAGCCATCAGGTAGGTCTTTCTATGGAGGAGAGTGATTGTGAGGCACAGGAGCAGCTTATATAAACATGGCACCTGAGATCACCCGTCACATGAAGACAGATCTATAGACATCAGGTAGGTCGTTCTATGGAGGAGGGTGATTGTGAGGCACAGGAGCAGCTTATATAAACATGGCACCTGAGATCACCAGTCACATGAAGACAGATCTATAGACATCAGGTAGGTCGTTCTATGGAGGAGGGTGATTGTAAGGCACAGGAGCAGCTTATACAACATGGCACCTCAGATCACCCGTCACATGAAGACAGATCTATAGCCATCAGGTAGGTCGTTCTATGGAGGAGGGTGATTGTGAGGCACAGGAGCAGCTTATACAAACATGGCACCTCAGATCACCCGTCACATGAAGACAGATCTATAGCCATCAGGTAGGTCGCTTCTATGGAGGAGGGTGATTGTGAGGCACAGGAGCAGCTTATACAAACATGGCACCTCAGATCACCCCGTCACATGAAGACAGATCTATAGCCATCAGGTAGGTCGTTCTATGGAGGAGGGTGATTGTGAGGCACAGGAGCAGCTTATATAAACATGGCACCTCAGATCACCCCGTCACATGAAGACAGATCTATAGCCATCAGGTAGGTCGTTCTATGGAGGAGGGTGATTGTGAGGCACAGGAGCAGCTTATATAAACATGGCACCTGAGATCACCCCGTCACATGAAGACAGATCTATAGCCATCAGGTAGGTCGTTCTATGGAGGAGGTGATTGTGAGGCACAGGAGCAGCTTATATAAACATGGCACCTCAGATCACCCGTCACATGAAGACAGATCTATAGCCATCAGGTAGGTCGTTCTATGGAGGAGGGTGATTGTGAGGCACAGGAGCAGCTTATATAAACATGGCACCTCAGATCACCCGTCACATGAAGACAGATCTATAGCCATCAGGTAGGTCGCTCTATGGAGGAGGGTGATTGTGAGGCACAGGAGCAGCTTATACAAACATGGCACCTGAGATCACCCGTCACATGAAGACAGATCTATAGCCATCAGGTAGGTCGTTCTATGGAGGAGGGTGATTGTGAGGCACAGGAGCAGCTTATATAAACATGGCACCTGAGATCACCTCGTCACATGAAGACAGATCTATAGCCATCAGGTAGGTCGTTCTATGGAGGAGGGTGATTGTGAGGCACAGGAGCAGCTTATACAAACATGGCACCTGAGATCACCCGTCACATGAAGACAGATCTATAGCCATCAGGTAGGTCGTTCTATGGAGGAGGGTGATTGTGAGGCACAGGAGCAGCTTATATAAACATGGCACCTCAGATCACCCCGTCACATGAAGACAGATCTATAGCCATCAGGTAGGTCGTTCTATGGAGGAGGGTGATTGTGAGGCACAGGAGCAGCTTATACAAACATGGCACCTGAGATCACCCCGTCACATGAAGACAGATCTATAGCCATCAGGTAGGTCGTTCTATGGAGGAGGGTGATTGTGAGGCACAGGAGCAGCTTATATAAACATGGCACCTGAGATCACCCGTCACATGAAGACAGATCTATAGCCATCAGGTAGGTCGTTCTATGGAGGAGGGTGATTGGAGGCACAGGAGCAGCTTATACAAACATGGCACCTCAGATCACCCGTCACATGAAGACAGATCTATAGCCATCAGGTAGGTCGTTCTATGGAGGAGGGTGATTGTGAGGCACAGGAGCAGCTTATACAAACATGGCACCTCAGATCACCCCGTCACATGAAGACAGATCTATAGCCATCAGGTAGGTCGTTCTATGGAGGAGGGTGATTGTGAGGCACAGGAGCAGCTTATATAAACATGGCACCTCAGATCACCCCGTCACATGAAGACAGATCTATAGCCATCAGGTAGGTCGTTCTATGGAGGAGGGTGATTGTGAGGCACAGGAGCAGCTTATACAAACATGGCACCTCAGATCACCGCGTCACATGAAGACAGATCTATAGCCATCAGGTAGGTCGTTCTATGGAGGAGGGTGATTGTGAGGCACAGGAGCAGCTTATACAAACATGGCACCTCAGATCACCCATCACATGAAGACAGATCTATAGCCATCAGGTAGGTCGCTTCTATGGAGGAGGGTGATTGTGAGGCACAGGAGCAGCTTATATAAACATGGCACCTGAGATCACTCCGCCACATGAAGACAGATCTATAGCCATCAGGTAGGTCGTCTCCATGGAGGAGGGTGATTGTGAGGCACAGGAGCAGCTTATACAAACATGGCACCTCAGATCACCCCGGCACATGAAGACAGATCTATAGCCATCAGGTAGGTCGTTTCTATGGAGGAGGGTGATTGTGAGGCACAGGAGCAGCGTATATAAACATGGCACCTGAGATCACCCATGGCCACATGAAGACAGATCTATAGCCACCAGGTAGGTCGCTTCTAGTGGAGGAGGGTGATTGTGAGGCACAGGAGCAGCTTGTGTACAAACATGGCACCTCAGA